>RCHQ01000176.1:0-119730 GCA_003676415.1 Plasmopara muralis | reverse complement strand
TTCGGTATTAGCCATTTCTGCCATCAGCTCGTCAACCATACTTTCAATAGCTTAAAGCGTGATGACTTCATTGTCTCGCCACTCCGATCAGTTACATCATAAGCGGATGCCGTGCGCTTTAGAGATGTCTTAAAGCTGCTCTAGAGGATTTAATTATGATCATATTGAATGCAGCGATATGGTAGTTAATGCTTGAGCTCTCTTTTCACGCAGACCCTGACCTGCAGATTTACAAAATCGATTGCGCAGATCAATAGGATTGACTGTATTTGTAGTTAAAGTCCTCCAAATCGCTACTCGGTTCACTCCTATGAGCACCTTATTGATGTATTTTCGTTGACCAACAATGTCGCACGAACGAGCATACGACTTCAAGTGCTAAGTAGTGCACTTGAAGTCGTATGCTCGTTCGTGCGCTCGCAGTCGGCTTCAAGTGCACTACTTAGCAATCAAAACACAGAAAAATGTTTCGTGTTTTGAGCTTATGATGTGTTAATAGAGCGCAGCTTAACATTATATATAGAAGCATAACACTAAGGATAACACTATTTCGCTTATGAGAAACCCGATTAGTCGCAATCTGAAGGTCAAAGATTCGATAAGAAGACGCTTTTAAAACAACCATATGCAATGGTTTTTGAATGAGCATGTGACGTAACAGGCGGCGGCCAAGGACTATAGCGCTCGATCACATATATTATACAGGAAAAGACCGCTGCGGTGAAGACAATGCAAGCTCGGAGCTGGAACATACATCTGTGGTAGAGCTCGGAAAGGTCTGTATGGTCAATGGCATAGCCACTAGCCAATAAAAAACCATTTTCTCACCGAGCTTTATAAAACGGTCTAAGAAGAGCTCGCAATGGCGGCCGGTTGGGCCCTCGCCGGCCTTGAGACCTAACGACAGTAGCGATGACAAAAGCGCGGACTTAATTTTAGCCCGCTTGCCGGTACAGATACACCGTTAGCCAATTGTCTATTTTGTTTGTTTTTGTCTCATAGCGCGGTCGAACTCTTAGCGAATAAGTATGTGATCGTCATGACTAAATATTGTGGAAGCCTCACACAATAAATCAGAGTACATCAATTTTCTGTATTGGCCTAAATACTAGATAACAGTAATCTCGATTAAGTGGCTCCGAGGACACGATGGAGAACGTGACGGTCAAGTTGGACGACGTAAAGCTGGAGGAAAATGCTGTGCCTGTTAAAAAAATGGCGCGTCGTGACCACCTTATTGACATTGAGCAAGAGGTCATTGCTAAGTGGGACGCTGCAAAGCTCTTTGATTCGGAACCAGATCCCAGCAAGCCCAAATACATGGTCACGTTCCCGTACCCGTACATGAACGGCTATCTACACGTGGGTCACTTATTTTCGCTAATGAAAGTCGAGTTTGCCTCGCGTTACCACCGCCTTAAGGGTGAAAATGTAGTTTTTCCATTTGCTTTCCACTGCACAGGCATGCCTATCCAAGCCGCCGCGAATAAGCTTAAGCGTGAGCTCGAAGAGTACGGTAATCCGCCCAACTTTTTGCGCGATCAAAATGAAGAGAATCCTCTTACCGCCACTACTGAGGGCTCATTAAATAAGGCACATGGGAAGAAGTCCAAGGCCGCAGCCAAGACGGGCGGTGTTGTGCACCAGTACGAAATTCTTAAAATCTCACACATCCCCGAGGATGAGATCCTAAAGTTCCACGACCCACTCTACTGGCTTGAGTATTTCCCGCCGCATGCCGTTGCAGATTTAAAGCGCTTTGGCATGAACATTGACTGGCGTCGCTCCTTCATTACGACGGACGTGAATCCTTTTTACGACGCCTTTGTTACCTGGCAACTAAATAAGCTTAAGGAACACAATCGTGTCGTGCGTGGCAAGCGTCCGAATGTTTTTTCAATTCTTGACGGACAGAGCTGTGCCGATCATGATCGTGCGTCAGGTGAAGGAGTTGGGCCTCAAGAGTACACGCTCGCCAAGCTACGCATCCAGGAGCCATTCCCAGCCAAATTGTCAACACTTGCTGGGAAGAAGGTTTACTTGGCTGCAGCTACGCTGCGTCCTGAGACGTTGTATGGCCAAACGAACTGCTTTGTGCTGCCTGAGGGCAATTACGGTGCCTTTCTTATTAACGATGATAATGACGTTTTTGTCATGAGCCGTCGTGCGGCACGAAATTTGGCACACCAAGAGTTTTCACGTGTCTGGGGCAAGGAGGAGTGTTTGCTTGAAATGAAAGGCTGGGATTTGCTCGGTCTGCCGCTGGCCGCGCCTAATGCGCCATACGACACGATTTATACTCTGCCGCTGCTCACGATCTCGATGGGCAAAGGTACGGGCGTAGTGATGAGTGTTCCGTCCGACTCGCCCGATGATTTCGCAGCGTTTCGGGACTTGAAGCAAAAGGCTGCTTTTCGTGAAAAATTTGGCATTGCGGACCATATGATCTTACCGTACGAGCCTGTGCCCATCATTGAGATTCCTGGCTTTGGGGACATGGCGGCAGAAAAGGTCTACAATGACCTGAAGATTGTCTCGCAGAATGACAAGGATAAGCTGGCTAAGGCTAAAGAACTTGTGTATCTTAAGGGATTTTATGAGGGTGTGCTTCTCGTAGGCTCGCAGAAGGGCCAAAAAGTGTGCGATGCCAAGGCTGTGATGCGCCAGGAGCTGCTGAATGCTGGACACGCTATTCCGTACTGGGAAACTGAATCACTCGTCATGTCACGCAGTGGTGACGAGTGCGTGGTTGCGCAACTGGATCAATGGTATTTGACATACGGTGCAGAGGATTGGAAGAAGCGCGTGATGGACCACATCAGTGACTTCAAGAGCTTTAACGCCTATAATCCGGTGGCGTTAGGCGAGTACAAGTCGACTCTTGGGTGGCTGAAGGAGTGGGCGCCGTGCCGTCAATCTGGTCTCGGCACGCGTCTACCATGGGACCGCGAATTTGTGGTCGAGTCACTGACCGACTCAACTATCTATATGGCTTACTACACTATTGCGCACCATTTGCAAAGTAATTTGGATGGATCGAAACTGGGACCACACGGCATTAAGCCTGAGCAGATGACAAAGGAGGTCTTTGACTACATTTTTCTAAAAGCGTCGCCGCCTGCTGAGTCGACAATTCCGCTTGCTGTGTTAGAGAAACTTCGTAACGAGTTTGAGTATTGGTATCCCATTGACGTCCGCGCGTCTGGAAAAGATCTAATTCGCAACCACTTGACAATGTGTTTGTACAACCACGCGGAAATCTGGTGTGATGATCCATCTAAATGGCCGCGTGGCTTCTTTACAAACGGTCATATTCAGGTGGACGGCAAGAAGATGTCAAAGTCGATGGGCAACTTTCTCACGCTTAAGGACTGTGCTGCCGAGTTTGGTGCCGATGCCACCCGTTTCGCTTGTGCTGACGCCGGTGATGGTATGGACGATGCCAACTACGCACTTGACACGTGCCGCATGGCTATCTTGCGTCTCACGACTGAAGAGGAATGGATTAAGCGCGTCGTGGAGGACAAGGCATTGCTGCGCACGGGTAAGATGAATTTCAATGACAAGGTCTTTTTGAACCAGATGAACAATCTTATCGGTACGACGGCTTCGCTCTACGAGCGTCTTCAATGGCGTGAAGGTCTCCACTCGGGATTTTTTGAGTACCAGATTGCCCGTGACTCGTACCGAGACATCTGTGCCCGTAGCGAGGTGCCGATGCACCATGACGTTATCATGCGCTTCATTGAATCGCAAATCATTGTCTTATCACCGATTTGTCCGCACTTTTGTGAGTACATGTGGACAGCAATTGGCAAGAAGGGCTTTGTGTCGGTGGCTTCATGGCCGAAAACCGAGGAGGTGGATCATGGACTTCTACGTGCAGGAGATTTTTTGAACAAGGTGACTCGAAGCTTTCGTGAGACCCTCACCAAGACTTGCAGCAAGAAGGGCAAGAAAGGTGCAGAACCGATTAAGCCCGCCAAAAAGCCAACACACGCCCACGTGTATCTGACATCGGAATTCCCTGAGTGGCAACAGAAGGTGCTTGTGCTTATGGATGGCCTGTTTGATGACGCTACAAAGCAATTTTCCGCCGACTTTATGAAGCAGCTTAAGGGCGATCTGGCTAAAGATGAGTCGCTGAAAAAAATGACCAAGAACGTGATGCAGTTTGCTGCCTTTATCAAGGCCGAGGCTGAGCTGCGTGGCCGTGAGGCTTTAGAATTGAGGTACGGCAATTGTTTAACAACGTGATGGTTGAATACCTTTACTCATCTGATCTGTGATTTGACAGGATGCCGTACGATCAGAAGAGTGTGCTTGCCTCCAACCAATTGTACCTCTGCCGATCGCTGGACCTTCAAAACATTGAGGTATGCTTACTGCAACAATGAAGCTATGCTTATGTTTAATACGTGCTTTGCTTCAGTTCTTTTACGTGGGTGAAGAAATTCCAAATGGGGACGTTAAGAGGATGGAGGCGTCATCGCCAGGCAAACCTGCCATCTTCGTCTACACCGAATAAAAATGCCGCGCAATTGGAGGTTGCGGCAGTATATCTTAGTGGTCAGATAGTCGCTAGTCTACACTGGTGCTTGCTTTTTATCAATGTCTAGACTTGATTTAAACAAAGACAACGAACTGCTGGAACATTTAAGTTATCCTTCCTCCACGATTTGCGGTTCCTTTTTTTCAGTGCCTTTGCTCCTTTCGCCCTGCTTAGTTACACTTTGTGCTTGTTCTTCGCTCAAGCAACACAAAACGACTTTGCAAAGATTCGAAGTTTCTATTCGGCGTCAGCAATCTCGATCCTGCTGCCACGACGTATTTGGCCCCAACCAATAAGACGCCAATGCTTGTCAATTCGGCGACTGATGGCAATTTTTTCTCCCTCCTGCGTGCACACTGGAACCGTGAGCAAGATCTTAGCAAGATCCTGCTTCACCGCCAGCACTTTGCCTCCAGTAGCCGTTGATCCAATGTTCACCATAAGTACTTCTGCTTTCGACAGCTTTTGCACTTTGGATGCCTTGCTTCCCTCCTGGGTTTTGACACCCAGCAGACGCTTAAGCAAGTAAAAATTAATTTCCAGCTCTGTAAATACGTGCGGTAGACTGCCTTTAAGACCCAACACTTGACCCACCAACCGATCGGAACGCGTGAGCGTAGGATCAATGTGCGTGCCGACACCAATTAGTCCACCAGGCACAGCAAACTGCAGGTCATTCTTCTCCGCATATAAAGATACAATACGCGAGAAAATAGGTACGCATGTCATCTTGCCTTCCTCGTCCTTACTTACGATCCCAGGGCGCACCTCAATTTCGTCTCCAACACGCAACACACCCTCAAGAATAGAGCCACCAGCGACACCACCCTTCAAGTTCTCGACATCTTCACCAGGTTTATTGACATCAAACGAACGAATGACTATGAGCTTGGGCTTTGACGTGAAATCGCGTTTGGGAATTGGAATGTTGCGGCAAATGTACTCACAGACCACGTCCACATTATACTTGAGCACAGCGGAAATGGGAATAATTGGGGCGTCATGGGCCACGGTACCAGCTACAAACTTCTTAATCTGTTCATGCTGAGCCACTGCAGCGTCCTCTTTAATCAGATCCACCTTGTTTTGCAAAATGATTATGTTCTGAAGCCGCATGATCTCAATAGCAGCCAAGTGCTCGGAGGTCTGAGGTTGTGGGCATACTTCATTACCAGCAACTAGCAACAACGCAGCATCCATGACAGCAGCTCCGTTCAACATCGTTGCCATGAGAATGTCGTGCCCAGGACAGTCGACAAATGACACGTGACGTTGCAGCAACCACGTAATCTTGTCATCATTTTCATCTACAAAGCGGTCGGGTTTGGAGCTACCAAATGCGCGGTAACAGCCAATACCAGCACCATTTTCCGCTCGGTAGATCTTGGCATTGGCATAGCCAAGTTTGATAGTGATATTACGCTCGAGTTCGTTCTTAAAGCGCACCGTCTGCACGCCCGAGATGGCTTTCACCACAGTTGATTTACCGTGAGCAACATGACCAATGGTACCGATATTAATGGTGGCCTAGACAGTACCAGTGTTAGTTCGTAAAGAACCCCTATCAATACATGTAACAACCTCCTTTTGCCTACCTGACGACTAATCACCTCCGGGGTCAATGGCGTGAGCTCTTCAATTTTGAGCTTGGACAGATCCTGTAGTGCAAGATGCTTCTGCATAGTTTCCTGCATGGCCAAAGTAGAGAGGAGTGACAAAGTACTCAGAAGATGCTAAAGCGAGGAAAAATCTGCTGGCGGCCACGATGACGACAATCATTCCAGCACATTTGATGTAGCCCACACAATCAAGGACGCTCATGAAACGACGTATGAAGTATCTTCAACCACTTTGCAATCATGACGAGTAGTGCGAGCAACAACAACAACACACCGGGCCTCATCCATCGGTAAGACAAGAAGACGCAATTATATATGTCTTTGTTTTGCTATACTCAATACTATTGCGTATTAGCCACATTTTTGGGCTCAAGGGCACGGTGCACAATAACGTCGCCTTTGCTGAGGAAAGCGTGCTCGTTTATCCATGCGGTCACAACGTCATCATTTACAATCTTGAGTCCAAAGAGCAGCAACTTTTACATGGTGTTGAGACGACGGGACGTGGCATCACGGCGCTTGCTGTGGCGCTCAACAAGCGCTACGTGGCCGTCGCGGAACAAGCAGAGCGCGCTGTTGTGCACATACACGACCTTACCACGCTACGGCGTCGTAGGACATTGACACTTAGTGATGGACTAGCTGACACTTGTGTTTGGGTAGCGTTTTCCGGAGACAGCAAGTATTGCATCACGCTGGGAGGGGCACCGGATTGGGTGCTTTCAATTTGGCTATGGGAGAAAACCAAACTGGTTGCAAGCGTCAAAACCTCGACACCGCAAGGCAACACCGTCAATCAAGCAGACTTTTGTCCGAATGATCCCTTTACAATATGTGTCAGTGGAGACAGTATACTTAAATTTTTTCGATTGACAGACGGTCAACTAAAACTACACGCAACTCCATTAAAGCGGGAACCCGCAAATTTTCTTCGCCATACTTGGGTCTCCGACGATCGCGTTGTTGCTGCTGCGGATTCAGGAGATTTGTGGCTGTTTGAGCAGTTTGAATTTCGACAAATTGTGACATCAGCGGCGGGTGATGGCAGCTTCGTGAGCTCGTTGGTAGGCTATTCAAAAGGCTTTGTTTGTGGCGGTTCGGGTGGTTGTGTGCGTATTTTCGACCGAAACGATGACGGGGGACCGCGTGAGTACTACAAAAAGACCAAAACATTTCGAATTGAAGGCGAAGTCTGTTCGATCCTGAATTTAGCTATTAGTCCAAACGAAGATGTGCTCGTGTGCTCGCTAGAGAACAATCAGCTATACATGCTTACACTTTCAAGTACGGATATTCTTAAGGAAGATGCCATGAATTTTGAGCTACTTCTGACAGCTTTCCATGCACCAAGTAGCAATGGAAGTTGTCATATCACCGGACTTGATACGTGTATTCGGAAGCCATTAATTGTCACGTGTGCACTTGATCGATCGGTGCGAGTGTGGAATTACCTAGACAGGTCAACGGACATTCTCAAGGTCTTTAAAGAAGACGCACTAAGTGTGGCTTTTCATCCCTCTGGCTTGCACGTTGTTGTGGGATTTACTGATAGACTTCGAATGCTTAATGTTCTTATGGACGACATTCGCTCTTATTGTGAGTTTACTGTCAAAGGCTGTCGTGAGGTGCGCTTTTCGAACGGGGGGCAGTTTTTGGCTGCCGTGAACAATAATATTGTCCACGTGTATGCTACTTATACAGGCGAGCTGATTGCAATATTACGTGGGCATTCAAATCGCGTGACAGCTATTTCATGGAAATCAGACGATCGTAAGCTACTGACGTGTGGGGCTGATGGTACAGTGTTTCTGTGGAGCCTTCGTACAGCATCAAAGGTTCATGAGGGTCACTCACAGGCACGTTGTTCGTACATCGATGCCACGCTATCTTCGAAAGGAGAAGTTGCTTACGTTACAGGATCGGACAATATGTTGAAAGAGATTGATATGGCAACGGGTAATACGCGAAATGAGCTCTGGATTGGCAACAATGGGGCAATTGGAGGCCCATTAGTCCTCGCAAATTCGCACCAAGTACTATTTGTTGGTTCTGCAGCACCTGATCGTCCTGGTTCAGTGAGGTTATATCGTTTACCTCTCGAAAGAGAGCCTTTGCAAAAAGCATCAGCATCAGTGAATGGTGTTGGGCAGTCGTTAGCACCTACAAAGTCGATAGGGATTTCAAGTCATACCGGATCGATGGCACCGTCTGGTCCTATAAGTGCTAGCACTGCGATTCGGCCATATGCTGAGTACCATTGTCACGACCTTCCCGTGTCACGACTTCGACTATCGTACGACAATCAATTCCTCTTTTCAGCAGGTGAAGATGGATCCTTATGCATCTTTGAGACGCAAAATGTCATTGGAAAAGCAAGTAATACTGGAGTAAGCAGTGGTGTAGGAGGTTTCGGTACCATTGGCTCAAGGGACGGTCGAAGTGATAGTTTGCTACTTGGTGGAAGTGCTAATAGTGCAAGTGGCTCGGGATTGCCGTTTGCGGAAGAGATTTTGGTCACAAAGTCAGACCTTGAAGAGAAAACTCGTCTTATGAGCGAACTTAAAGCCAAAGTGGACGAATTAACGCTCCAGAATGAATATCAACTTCGTTTAAAAGATCTTAACTACAAGGAAAAGATTAAGGAAGTATCCGACAAGTTCACAGCTGAGCTCACGCAAGATCGTCAACGCTGCGGCGACATGCAAACTGACAAGACTGATATGGAAAGCGAGTACGAAAAGAAAATGCTTGAAATGGCCGCGACGTACCGAGAGGAGGTGCAAGAAATGGAGTTTACATATGGAAACAAAATCGAAGCTGAAAAAGCACGCTACGCGGCACTGGAGCAAGCATGTAGCGAACAGAATATACGGTTTGAAGAAGAAAACCACCTACTTGTGGAGAGCCATACACAGTTTATAGCAGAAATGACCACTGAATACGATCAAAAGGTAGCTCATGAGCAAGAACTGCAAGCAATATGTGCTCGGACGAAGGAAGAACTCATTGCAACAAATGAGGCGCTGAGGCATTCAATTGAAGAGGATGCTGACCTTGAGGTAGATGAGCTCAAGACCAAGTACGAGCTCAAGCTTTCGGACGAGCTTGAGGCAACACTTCGCCTGAAAGGTGAGAACGGAATCATGAAAAAGAAATTTTCAGCGCTTCAAAAAGATATTGAAGATCAGCGCGAGGAAATTCGGTCTCTGGAGGAAAAGGGAAAGGAGTTGAGAGAAAATATTCATGGTCTTGAAAAGGATATCCAAGGTCATAAAAAGGAAATCCGCGAGCGTGAGGAGACCATTCAAGACAAAGAAAAGCGAATTTATGATCTGAAAAAGAAGAATCAGGAGTTGGAGAAATTTAAATTTGTACTGGATTACAAGATCAAAGAGTTGAAACGCCAGATTGAGCCGCGCGAGCAAGAAATTGCCGCTATGAAGACTCAAATCGAAGAGATGGATGCCGAGCTGGGGCAATACCACAAGAGTAATGCTGCACTTGATCTTATGATTGGAGAGCTTCGTCTCAAGATGGAAGGTATGCAGAAAGAGCTCAACCTGCAAGCTGCACAAGTGGCTCTTGGAAAGTCGTTGATACAACAGATGCAGACAGATTTGCTCGGCTGTGCTCAGCTTCTGGATAACAAAAAGGCGCTCAAAGTCGCTGTCATGGCGCTTAACAAGAAATACGAAGATGGTGTTACACCCGAAGCAAAGGTTCCTAACTCCCAGACCGAGTACAATCGGCAGCGTGATTACCTCGAAAGGGAGGTCGAGTCGCTCAAGAGAAAAATTATTAAAGACATGACTCTAAGCGAGAGCGAGTTGCATCGTTTACAGCGAGAAAATGCTGTACTCACTGCACAAGTAAATGAGCTGCGGCGCGAGTTTCACAACGTGCGCATGCAGACCCAGGAAGTGTGCGAAATCAAGTGCAAGTCCACGGTCTCGATTGCCACTAGCCCAGCAAACCAAAAACTGTCGATTAACAGCGAGGCGGTTCGTAAGCGCAAGGCAAAGGTGCGCGAGGCAGAGTTGCAAAAAGTGCATATATCGCAGCTCAAGGCCCGTCTCGCCGAGTTGCAAAAAAGTCTGAGCAGGTTTGCGATAGCTGGAGCAAACACATCTCCTCAGCACAGGCAACAGCAGCAACAGTACGCGAGAAAACCATCTCCACTAGAAGCATTGCGCCTTCCGCCTGTGTAATACTATACACTTAAATGGGTTTCTTCGTTTAACACGTACTTATTGACCTGATTGTAAGGAGCTGGTCGAGCGCTTTGCTCGCGTATACATCGTGGCACTTTGTCGAACTATCCGCGCCTATGCGAACATAAAAGCAAAGCCGGTTAATCGTAAAGCCTTTCGAATGACATTACGTCTCATCTCTGACAGCAGACGCACATATTGTTGCAGGTGCTGCGATATGTTAATCCGATCCGGAATGTGCACGTACAGCACCGTCTTTCCCATCACAAACACCTCCTCTAGCTCTAATGTTGTACCCTGTAAGCATTATAATATTAAAAAAAAAAATGTTATCAAGTTTATAGCAAGTGGGTACAGATTTACATTGGGCTTGATCTCGCAGGCGTCCAATAATGTAAAGTCCATGTCCCGAACCACTTCCTGCACCACCCCCTCCACGATAACGTCATTTTTCAGTTCAATACGCACACGTAAGCCCACAAAACTTTTGAGAAGCAGTAGTAGTGATTGCGGCTTCCTCCTAGGCTTGGTCATCGTCCAGACAGAACACAAGGTGTACATATATTAGTGTCCACTGTGTGTGTACTTACGGCTAGCCATTGATTTCGTACTTAAGAAGAAGGCAAACTGAGCACAACAATTTTATAGTAGCTGTAATGGGACCTCGCGGCGCCGGACGACGATTGAGCGACCAGGAGCGCATGGAGATTTTAGAAATCATACAGCGTGAGGCAAAAGTAAAGAATGTCGACTTAGCCAAGCACTATGGTGTGTCGGAAGGTGCTATTCGTAAGCTTAAACAAATGAAAGACACTATTCGCAGTCGCTACTTTATGGGCAACGAGCACAACCGCGACAAGCGCAAGCGTGGCGGTTTTAAGCGCAACGCGCCGTTTGAAAATGAGCTGTATCAGTGGATTGTGCGTATGCGTGAATCACAGCCTTACCAACTCATGCCGCTCACGCAGACGGCAGTGCGCCAGCAGGCTATTATTTTTTCCAAGAACTACGAAAAGATGGCCAATTTTAAGGCATCGCCTGGCTGGTTTACGCGGTTTTGCTCGCGACACCGACTGAATTCAATTGTTGCCAGCGTAGCAGGAGCAACAGATGTTTCCAGCATAGCTATGGTAGCAACTCCAGTTGATGTCTCGCTCTCGTCGGCAGGAGTGCCGCAATCGGTGACGGCGCCACCTGCGGTGTCAATGCCCATGCTTACAGGCCCAACGGATGAGACGGCATTTTTAATGGATACGTTCACGGCTACGCCCTCGACACCGTTGCAGGCGTTGAAAATTATTGACTCTCCTCTAGAAATTGCCTCTAATGTAGACGAGTCCAAGACGGACACGCCGTCAATAAATGAGCAAGTTCAGGAAGCTGCTCGCCAGCACAATGAGGCTGCATTGAGAGCTGCTGCAGCTAAAGTTAACGAAGTACCGACTTTGTCAGACAACAAGACTTCGAATGCTGATTCCGAGACTTCGAAGATAAAGACGGAGGAGACGAGGGTGAAGACCGAAAATTCTGAACTCCGAGAAGAATATGAAAAGATAGATGGTGCCACTGCTGACGCTGCGGTGAGCAATAACGAGATCTTCAGTCTTGGACTATAGTAAATAATCATCTGAATATAGGGGTATATATGTCTTTCTTGCGATACTTTCGTAAATACGCGTGAAGGCGATGTAACTAATTGAACGAAGTTGCGCTGTAATACTAAAGCTTAGCAGGTTTGACGCAAACATTTCTTTTTAGTGTTGTGGCAGGACTCGGCAACGTTAGTGAGTCAAGTGAAATTTCGGGACGCGTCGACGATGCAGTAATGCTGGTCTCCTTTGAAACTAACATCATTTGGCAGATTATCGCCACGTGATCGACAACAATCATAAAAGCGTAAATTCTGGATTTTTTTTAGTGTAGGCATTTTATAAAATCTCAAAAGGCAATGAAGAAAAGAGACGTCAATGTGCGCATGATACTATGCTAATACATTTCGTATGTACAAGACCATACTACAAAAGAGTCGATAAATAGACTAAGGAAAAGACAATGCGCAGCCCACTGAGGTGATGTGATCAAGACATTCTACAATCAATCACACATAGCAATCGCCATATCGTAACAAACGCGCATTGTCACAGCGAACTGGGGCTAGTCGAATATTGTGCACGCGACTCTGGGCACTGGCTCGCAATCGACATGGATAAGTCTCGCAGATCAAACACGATATGAATTGACGCTTGTACAGACGCATCCTCATGAGCTGTATTAGGAGAATTGATAAAATATCTTGATGTTGCCGCCCAGACGCAAGTGCTGTCAGTCTTTAGTATACTGAAGAACTCACGCTGACGAATTGATTTTCACTAAAGCATGCTCGCAGTGTATTGATGTGTTACGCTATTAACCAGACCTAGACACTAATCGGTTTGTACCACTTAGTGAAGAACAATAGACATTTGCTATAAATGATTTGAAGTTGCCCGGACAACAAGAGACAGCAAAAGAAAAAATTACAGCCCGGTCGTCTCTATTCATAGCCGCCACGAAAATTATGTCCACTAGGTGCAATTATTAGTGTTATCAGCTTGCCCTTTGCCCACTTTAGATTGTCAGTGCAAGCATAGACTGTCCTTCCACACCATTGCCAATAAACCATTTCTAAGGTCGATAAGTATGACTCGTCTACCTATTACCCGCTCATCTCTCCTTTTCATGCTTTGCTCCTTTGCACCGTTAGTCTTCCCTGCCACCACCATCAGCACATGAATGTTACCTTTACCCGGTTAAAGCTTACTCCAAATACTTGGTGTTTTCAAGCGACTGCGACAGCTTCTTTTGCTCAAGGTCCCGCCGGCGACCATGCTTATCGAGTGCGACAGCTTTCACACCAGCCTTCGTTTTCGTTTCATTTCGCCTGTCCAGCAAAGTCTATCTTAGCGTTGTCTTTCTTAACTAAAAAATTTGATAAGTTGTCGGATACTACCCCCTATACATTTCGACACCTTTTAATGATGACAAAAATTATTCTCTTCTCCACCAAGCAAAAATCATGGTTTCCCATTACGGGAAATAAAATATTGTTTTGATGTTTAAGTTCAAATATTTATGTTGATATTTTCAATCACGGTAATTGGTCGTATTTTTACCTCAACAGAATTTAATACTATTAAGGAATGAATATCTAAGAAGACTTATCCGTTTGCGTTGTTTAGTTTAGGAAATTGTACATTCAAGATTTCATTAAAAGGCATATAGGCTGTTGATATACAGAGGCCTCACCCATGCTTTCTCGGCCTATGATTGGCTCTGGCTAAAGTGCTCTAAACGCCGCACAAAAAAGATTGTTTCGTATGGGATTCTATGTGCTATGCTTGATACTATACTCAATACTTTCCTTGTCACTTTACTTGTTACAACGTCTCGACAATTGAACTACCATGGACGCGAATATCACCTACAATGCTTTAGAGCATGCTTGCAGCGCCCTGAAGCAAGAGCTTCAAGAAGAAGGCTTTGTTGCTCGTGTCAGGCGTGTCAGACACTTCGGTGATCGCAAAGATGACACGTGTTTGCTGTTTGCACCCAGTGCTGCTATCATGTCGCCAATTGAATACAAGGATCAATTAAATATTCTGCGCTCCCTCAAGCCGCTCACCACTTGCTGCAGCCTTGCTGACACAATCGGACCCGGCTAATGCATCTAAGAAATTCGTCGACGAGCTTTGGACTTAGTGCCCGTCTTGATGGTCAACGGCACAACATGCGAGCGACTCGAGTGCTCATTAAAGTCGTGCGAGCACAAATTGCGATTGGAGTGATCCAGTCGTATAAGATTAAGCACACCGCTTCTCGACCTCTTCTTCAATGAGGTTCTCGATGTGAGCGCCATTTTTCCCACACGCACATCTAATCCTTTGAAGCGCTCGGCGACGGAGCTCCTAAAGGGAGATCGCTACCTTCTAGTAAAGTCACAAAAGCTTCATCATACACGTTTGTCCCCACAGTCTAGAGACAAATAAAATTGTGTGGCGTCCAAAGCATTACAGCTTGTTTTAGCCACAGCCAACCATATCCGTGAAAGCATTGATTAGGGTTTTTTAAATAACAATCTATAAGCAATTCAACGAGAACCTCTATGGGCATCGTAACGGTTCCCTTAATTTATCAGCATTACTTTTTGAGTGCCCATCCTGATAAATGAATATCTATTAGTTCGTAAAAGTGTAAAATGCCGCCTCAAATGCTCAAAAAAGTTACCGACCAGGGGTTAGCACGTGTCGTTTCGAAAGTGGACCTGTGAAGATGTGTACCGGGGTCACACAGCGCCTTGCACAGTGGAGGCATAGGGAGAGGTCTGGCAAACAATCGTTCACTATTTCTGGTCTTAAAGGGATCAACTGTGCAATAGAATGCATGTCAAAGACAAATTTATCTAAGGTAAACTTTTTCTTATGAAGACTAGATAATACAATTTAGACAGGGATTTATTGCTTTGGTATTTTTAAAAAAGGCTTCAGATTGCAATCCAGTCTAGATTCAACATTTCTTTAACATGGCCTTATGTAACGACCAGTCTTAGGATGTAATATTAAAGATTAATGGTTGGATCATGTTAGCTTCATAAAGAATTAAATTGAGAAGGATTAATCAATGGATTGTTTGAATTTGGTGATAAATCGCCGTGTATACAAACATCTCAGAAAACCAGTGGTATCGACTCATAAAATTATCATTATTTTAACCATGACAGCCTCAATTTTATCAAGTATACGATCCCAAGGTACGATGGTGGGTTGATGCCACAGCCATGCTCCAGGCAATAAACCATCACACCCACTTAAGATTTAGAGAACCACGATCAGCTTACGCATAATATTCTCCGCGACCTCCTCATGCGTTAATTTACCCACGTACTAAATTATCCAAAATTTTCCAATCAGATAAGAAAAGCAAACAAGCCCAATCAGGTGGAAATGTGATCTAGTCAAGAATATTACACATTGCACGTACTTTATATAAGGACTTAATTTACACTCGCTCGAGGAGAGACGTCAGTATGACCACTCATTCCATATCAAAAATTGAATTGACAGAACATTATATAGAAACTGATAAATAATTAAGCATTTAATGTAGGCAAAGCTTGTTTGGCTTTAACAGATAGCTGATGGAAAGAGTTTTGGAGCCATACGGTACGCTCTCAAGACCTACGTCGGTCTTAATTAAAGCTTGTCCGCACGACGCCATGGCCTTTAGCTGCGATACAAAGCAGACAAGTATCTAAGAGGTAGGAACTCTATCGAGGGACAAAAAATCCACATTGTGAAATAAATTGGCTACGTAGCAGGCGCACTATCTGAGGTTTACACATGGCGCCTTAAGTCATTTGTCCTGCCAAAACAGTCAACAAGCAAGTCTATAGCAGACGACTCGATAGAATAAACGAGCCCTACACATGATGAACCCGTCAGCGACCCGACGATTATTGGATTGATTTAGCAGTCCAAGGCTCAAAGTGCGAATAAAGCCATGAGAGGTTTGCAAAAGCTACACCACTACACTAATTACCGCTATTTCGCCACTTTACGCGCGTATTACTTTTATGTTTGGCTAGTCTCTCAATCTTGCCAAATGGATCTCCACCTCCATTAGCTGCACAATTCCTCGGTTTAGACTGCTTGTTCTCCTTCTTTTTACTATATTATAACGTTTTGTAGCCCATGCTTTCTGCTTTTGTTTTACAGTTTTGATAACCCTCACATATTCATCGTACTTCGACCTTCATTTCCTGCTTACACCCTTACACTGGCACCACAACTTGCGAGGTTTTTTTATCAAAACACCAGCCAGCGAAGGTCAACACCGTTAGCGTACCGTTAATGCTTGCTACTTCGGCTGACACCTTAAATATACAGTCAATTAATTCCAAACTGTTGCACTTGATGGAGCACTTTATTTTCTGCACTTCACTACCAAGGACACTCACGACTAACTTCAAAAAAGGTTAACTGCTCTCGTATGTCCAGGTCTCAAAATGGCGAATAACTGTGCCCCTTTGAATCAGCTCAGCCAACGTTACAAATACGCTTTACTTCTTAACTTTGCTTCAAATTTGTGAAAAAACACAACAGATTTTCAAGCTTAGTTACCTATTCCGATAACTGCCATGTTCCTCATGGACCGGATTGTATGAGGCAGCTCACTTGCTAAACAGGTTTTCACGGAGAAAACGGTCCTAGCACTTTGGCTCGCAGTAACTATATATTTTCATTTAGTGAATTTCGCGGTATTGCCCTCACAAAAGCAGCTGTCTACTTTCCTCATTAAACCCTGTCTGTGCTACAGTCAGTTTAAATGCTTTCATCACATGATTTTTTTTTGTAAAAGCATATTTTTGCATCAGGAGCGTACCGATCTCCTCCAATCTAAGCTCTATTTCGTAAATGCATTTACCATTTTTTTGATTACGAAGAAATCGGTTTCCTTATAAACCCACTTAGTTCGTTATATTGATGGACTTCAACAGTACTGTCTCGATAGTCAGGTAAATTTGTGCCATCACAATTTCAATGTATTTTCACTCAGACTAGAGCTATTGCTGTGGTCACAGTAGCGACCAGAGTGATGTGGCATCTATGTATATACCTAATGCTGTATTTTTGCCACTATCACGTCAAGAAATTTTTTTCAGCGAACGAGTGTCCTTACAAAATCGTAAAAATTATTTTTCACGATTACCGTATAGATGTCTGGCGTATCTATCCGCCTCTTTCGAGATACATGCCTTTTGCACATGTACATGCCCTATACCAACCGCTTGCTCGATAAATGACCAAGGTGCTTAGACAATTAAACTCAGCTTAGCACTCTACAAATTGGTGGTCTTTCACAAAATATACGAGCCCTGTAATGGGCCTCACCTAAAGCTGCGTTAGGACAGCAGCAAAAGTTGTTGTAAAATGACTCTTGCAAAACAGTTACGGCCAAAAGCACACTGTAATTTGAACTGCTGACAAAGAATGGAATTCTTCGATAATTGTGAGGTTGTAAGAAAACCGTGAAGACTAGCATCACTTCTTAAGCGAATATTGTCTTGTTAGTACTTGGCAAGCTAGATGCGTCCGTCTTGGCAGAACGTATGATGGATGGATTTCGTCTCGTGATGCGCCACAGACTGTGTATTAGGAATGTAGCCATTTAGCTTAGCTACTGTATGCGGTTATATAAACGTTTCACCATGCGTAAGTTTGCGAAGCTCGAAATTTTCCAGCAAAAGCCGAGTAAAAATTGGAGAGCATTACACTCTCTGGACAAGCTTATAGACGGGCCGACATGACCCTTCAGATACGTAGCACACGGTGTCTCAAAGCACCTCCCGCCCCAAATATACCGGCCACTAGTGTAGTCCAGAGAAACGTTGTGCATTCTTATTGCTAACGACCGTTTTTACTCTGTACTTCCTACCGCTTTTATGCTTTCTATAAATTGGCTGTCATCTTTGCGGATAGACACGTGCAATATGTGACATCGATTCATCATGTTTGTCCGGATATGATGGAAACGTACGAATTGCTGATTGGACCAGTAGGCTGTTTTTGATCAAATACTCATGTAGAGAATGGCGGATATTAGTCCTGGGGCGTAGCTGCGTAACTCACGCGATCTTGAATTACCGATCGAATTGCGTTATGTGCTTTTACCTCTGGAATACACGATGCCATACAGTCCATCGTGTCTCAGATCCGATTACTATGATCTATTGAGCTGCTTGTCACGAGTTTGCTATAGGTCGATTACACTACTCGCTTAACAACTGAGCCTACAATTGTCGAATGGTTTGTAGTATACAACCCGATCACTTCCATTAAAAGTCATCTGGTAGCTGATTTCGTCAACCATTGTTCGTTGATACCTGAAAATCTTTAATCTATCAAGTAATTGTCAAATTTGTCGAACGCTTCAGCACAAATGTCCCTTGTTTGTATATCATAGACCCATTCAACATGAGGCCGACACTGCTCTTCAAACCGATGATCTCACATTTTTAGTATATAGTCATACTGTCCGGACAATCTCCTCGATAACAACTCTTCACTCCGAACCGATTGACAGCACTTAAGAAGTGCAGCTCTATGAAAAAGTTTCAAGCTCTGTGCTTGACTTTGAATCGCCACTAAAAGCTCCAGTCAGCCACTAATCTCTACAGGAAGCCCTGAGATGGCAATCCTCTATAAAGATCGTCAACTGACAGATACCGCTGAGGCCACATCCTTATTGGCCACAGCCAAGAGAGAAGTAATAAGGGAAATCTACAATAAGTGCGATCCAAAATGAGACACACTAAAAAACTGATTCCCTTTGGTTCCAATTCGATCAGGAACAAAATAGAGACCGGAGGCAGGACAAATATCAAAGTTTAGACGGGTTAAACCGTAAATCGGCCTTTATGTCAGGCTGCTAGATATCGTCCACCTCTGTAGGTGCGGATGACAAGACAGTCCGCTGGCTCAAGATTGCTATATTTTTAGGCTCATTCAGCTGTTGTAAAGACTTAGGAAGAAGAAAACATGTCACCAACGGTAATGTCTGCTAGACAGAAAGATTCGGAGGATGTGTTAGTATGTATGGTATATGGCAAAAAAAAATTATGAAAGAGAGTGTGTCCAGGCTACATGGACCCGGGGCGTGTCACGCAATTTATTATCACCATATTGTGTGACACAAGTGACTTTTTTGCCAGAACGCCAATATCAAAAGCGTAGCTAGTATATGAAAAGATGTATACGGTCTAAGGACTACTGTATAGAGGCATCAGTGTGCCATTTGAAAAAGTTGGAGACCAAAGAGAAAATCACTGAGATACTTTGATTATGCTTGGATCTCATAAGAAAGCATAACGTTGTATAATGTTTTATTTTTGCGAGTGATACTAAACTTCATAGCTTAACAGATATTATTCATTATTTGTGACTCGTGTTCGTTATTAGAAAAAAAGGGGCAGAAATTTACATTCCCGTTAGCCGCATTTACGTCAACGTTGAATAAAAACGTGCTCAGCTGTGCAAGCATCTATCAAAACAAGCTCTTTATTCGTGCAAGGGAAGTATTAACAGCTTTGACTAATCAAGCAATGGGCTACGACATCCCCGCTGCTTGCTATGGAACCCCATCACACATAAATCACATTGAGCTGTTGACAAATATGGCTTATTAAATGACCAGGCCCATGGCAATACTAGACTTTAAAGCTTCACCGCTGATTATGCATGTTAGCGGAATTTACTACTACAGGTGGTATTTGAAAACTATTTACCCTTCTGGCGGTTTATTCACTAATCTGAAAACGACTTACCGTAAACTTGAAGTGTAATTAGTCTCAAAAATAGATATAACTCTAACTCTTATAGTCAAGTATATCGGAATTTGCGACTCATATTGGCGCTAAGTAAAGAAGGAAGGTCATACGCCAATACACACTATTATTAAGCAGATGGTATGGCAGTCTTATTGCATTTGGTAGCACATGCATCGAATTCTCTGTACAATTGCTATACTTTTTCAGGGCATGAGAGACGGGACAAATAAGTTGACAGTTCTCTTGGATACAACATTTGTCTAAACAAGAACCCCACACGGTCAGTACGTATATGAAAGCGCTGGGAGAATCATCGTCAAATGATAACGAAGTTGTCTGCATCAATGATGCCAAAGTCTAAATCGTATAACTTAAGCCACTCAAGGGAAACATGGAGATCTCTAAAGCGAAGAATAGATAGAACTTTCTGCTATAATATAGAGAGGTGGAATGGCCTTATAGTAGAAAAAGTAAACGAGAGAGGCTATGGCCATACCGAAGCTCGATGTTGATTACGCAAATTGGCACTTTTTAGTAATGGTGGCGTTCTTCTTTTAGAGAAAGCTAAGATTGCCAGTGTATTGGAGTCATTTCGCCTCCCGACATGTGTGTCCACGTTTTCTCTGAATGGGATGGTCAGCAATTTTTTTGTTAAATAAAATGAGAGTCACCGTCTTGATGTCGGGATATGGGTAGGGGGGGGTAGTAGTAATACGAATGGTGATGAGGTACACCATTGAGCTGCTGGCTAGCACAAGGCGGCGATTTCGATCAAAGTTCCGCCTGCGTTATACACACCAAGATTAAAATATTTAAATTTAATGCCCCCTTTAGCCTATAATACCGTGGATAAAATGGCAGCGCAAAAAGAACAAAGTAAAATTTGGCAACTGTCAAGGAAATATTTAAGCTTGACATGACTTGGTTCCGGAGGAAGCCCAAAGAAAGCGGTGTTATCAATATGTTAGATACGACGAATCGTGTATGCCAACCTGACGTCATAGACTATCCTAAATGACTGCGAGGCGTTCGGCAGCTCCGTTTGAGCTCCAATGTTGATAGAAATTGATGGCGCAATTCAAAGTTGTCGCCTCACCTCTCAGCAAGAGCAGTTAGGTGGCTGCTTATTTTTTGCAGAGTACGTCGTTGAGCCAAAGTATAGAATTAGAAAGTAGAAAGCTTTAGCTTGTGAGTGATTGCGTCTCGCAGACTATGAGCTAGCTCATGTTTCAGCAGTGGTGTTGCCTGTACTAAAGCAGATCTGTGGTACATAAGCGCGATATAACATGTGCGTAGCTCCGCTGAAGGCTCTAGAGAGCAATGAGCTTACGATCTTACACGAGAGATTACCGATTAAATTGAGCATGGTGCTGCATCGGTTTATGATGAAAGGAGTTGCTGTATCGCAGCAGTGATCATAGTAATCGATCACGCCTAATTCCCTTTGTATCGATAATTCTAAATATTGCATTCCCCATGGCCTCACAATGCACCTTTCTGTGGTCATCTCGGTCATGGAAGATACATGGCTTGAAGAAGATACATGGCTTGATAAGCACAGTCCGCGCATATATGAGCACACGAGGTAAGGGTAGTGGTCGAATGTGGCCACGCAATTAAAAATCTTGTCGATTTCTTCTACTTGCCGCAGGACTCGACTGGTTGCACTCGTATTGTAGTCTTTGTTGATGAAATAAACAACATGGCTCGATTAGTGACTTTGTATTGACGGCTGATTAGAAGTGCTGTGCTTTAACATGGTTTTATACTATAAACCTTTCATTTATTTGTTTTAGCTAAAATTACCGACTAGAGATTTCTTTATGTGAGAGCTCTTTGAGATGCTTGGGATTAGCTTACACATGTCTACAGAAGACCTTCTGTAGCTCGATTGTCAGACCAAGTGAGCGATTTTTCTCGTTGAAGACGTGTTGCGCAGTGTGTGCGCAGATACACCGAGGCATTCGAATTTGCATTGAACAACGCCTTTAATGCCCTACTATATTTTACACCGATTACGTGAACAAGCTAGCAAACTTTTCGATCTGTTGGCACCTATCCTAAATTCGTAGCAAAGGAGCGGCTCAGCGACTTGCTAACGGTCTCTGACTATGCGTTAGCAAGTAAAAAATGTGTGTCAGTGACTTAAAGCTTGTAAAGAAATTAAATAGAATATCTAACATCATCGATCGCTTAAACTCTGCCAGCAATCGTCTCTAATTAGAATATCAAAGGTGTTTGTCAAAAGTGGCTTGGATTTAACGCTTGTTATTGCGCATTCAGAGTTATATGCGGGCTATCTTAGCCTGTGATATGACCCGGATCAGGTAAGCGCGGAAGAGCTGATACCGGGTTTTTCGTAGACGCAACGATTTCATCAGTTGAGTAAGAATACGACTAATAATGCTACTTTTGAAGAGCCAGGACGTCTTGCTGCCACAAAACAGCACGATCTGTCTCTACGTGCACAGGCCATGACATAGGCATTCACAAGCTTTGTATGGGCAAAGCGAGTCGAGCGACTTGCTCCCAAATCGATGCGACTTCGTGCTCAAATTTAAGAGCTAGTAAAAGAAGACCTGAAAATATAAAGCTGCAGCATCAAGTGCATGTCTTGCTGAAAACAGTCGAGGTCGCCGGCATTGCAATTCGGTAATTTTATCATGTCCGCCAGGTATCGGTCGCTAGCAACATCGACGCAGAGAGCGCGCAGTGCACCCCATAGTACTGGAGCACCGCTCTACAAAATAAAAATGACAAAGCTACAATCACCGGAATGCATTCTTGATCGACACCGTTTCGCGGTCAAACTCAGCATCTTATGAAGTGAAGGTGATATTAGCATTCTGAGAATTCTTAGAATCTTGAGGCCCAGCTTCGGCGAGATTGCTTCCACGTTGGAGATGCTTTTTTGATTGCTATCAACTTTGAAAAAACACACCCTTAGCCGCTAAAGTTGAAAGTGCCAAAGCCTTGAGCAGAGCTCGTCTAAATATCCCTGGTGACTTCTTTAGAAGCGATGCTATGTCAGCGGGCCATAAATTACAGTGCGACAGTCTAATGGAATATAGTTGTTCGCCGGAGATGATGTTTCGCATGCGAGAGCTGTTCAGCCTATCACACCCGATCAGATGTTACTAAAAGTATTCTTAGAACATCTACGAGATGCGCGTAAAGCTAAATTTCTCACTTAGCATTTGACTTGAGAGACAATGGTTCAAATATCTATTTTAATAGCGCAAATGTACTCATTTCACAAGAACCCACATGTCCATTTGATAACCGCCAATAGGTATCGAGAAGTTGGGTTCATTAGAGACGTATAAAGATCATCGGGACCGCTTAACAAGCATCCACCGCAATTAAATCATATCCCAGAGTAAAGTCAATGTGCTTACTGTTAAAAAAGTACTTACCCGTGCCGCCAACAGTATTAGTAGATAACCACAGCTATAATTGTGGAGCCGGTATCTCGCAAGACAAGACATTTAAGCCTAAAGACGAAGCAATACTTCCGCACGATGAATGCGGACTCAATATCGATCTATATTTAAAGCGTAAAATATGGAAATGTTCGTCGATCCGATCTTTAAGTCGATCATAATTTGACATTTGAATACTATATGAAAGAACACATTACTCAGTTTTTTACGTTGTATCGAATCGACTGCGCAACAACACTCTCGCTTTCAATCGGCCGTGATCCATCATCTGTGTGCGTCATTCTCGACGAAAGCTACTTGCAGATGCTCCATCAACGACTCGCAGTCCCAAGACGTAAAAGCATTATGGGCCTTCAAGTACTGCACCGCTTCATGAATTGACGACCACGATGCCTTCCGCTCCCGCATACTATTCACCAAGAAACATGAGATATTGTCCAACATTGCGAATTCATCTTCCCCGTATATAAGTCCAATATATTAAATGTCAGAATTCAGCATCGCCACATTTTAAAGAGCCGCGGTCCCCAAGAGTGAACGAATTCAATACGAGCAGATCTCTCGTCATCGGTTTTAACGACGCTGCAGCTCTGTTGTCGTTGATAGGACTTCATATGGTCCTGAATAATACATACTTGGATTTTAAGGATGCTTCAATTTAGCGTTGGCGTCACAAGTGACAAGAAATTCAAAAGCCACAAGTTTGTTATCACTTGCTGCACGATAAGCGAACTTTTGCAGTCGACGGATGGCGTCTGCTTGCAGAAATCGGCAAAAAGAAGTGTAGCTGATGATATAATGAAAAGTGAGAGACAAAGGGACTGGTATTACGGACGAACCTGTCTTCGTGTATCCAACGCCCAATCTTTAATAATCGTCTCTGAGGCAATTGGCAATATATGAAAATTTAAAAGTGGCACGCTCGGTCATCTCCTTCAGTGCGATAACTTAAAGACTTGTACGACTTTGTGATACTATTAATTCTTTGGCGACACTAACTTCCACAAAAGCGTACATCCAGCAAATAAGCCGTAATCTATTTAGTAAGATCAGCAAGATATAGATAAAATAGGGATTAGGTCAGACACAACGACTGCATCGCACGTACCTATTTCATCAATACAGACAGCACAGAGCAATATTTCGTTCCACAAAGATAATGGGATTAGCACGGAATGGGGGAAAAACAAACTTGATTATTAGGTAGAGACTATTTAAGACTCTACCTAATAATCAAGTTTGTTTTTCCAGTCTAAGACTGCAAAAATAATCGGTGCGATTGAGTCGAGAAGTTTTTTTTACCCATGCAGGGACCGTACTTCGCTACCTAAGGATACTAGTCGGCCTGAATTTAAAACTTGGCAGGGTGACATAATCTATCTCGATTAGCTCCCCCAGCTTTTGAAAGCAGCCAAACCCCCAAATCACTACGCAAGGCGCGAAGGTATGCACCTTACACAGCAGCCGAGCTGCTGATTTTTTCCACATGGCGCAATCACCCAAATTGTGTCCCACTAAGAGGAATCTCGCCCCCCGAACAAGAGTCACCAATCAAGAGCCATTAGAGAAGTATAATCAGCCCTGCATGAGGTGAATTTTCCAGCAACATTAGTAGTCCCTCCGCTACTTGGCAGCACGAAGCGCAATATACGGTTACGGCTTTGCAAACTTTACATGAGACACTCCACCAATTCCTTCTAGTTGTGACAAATTTCGTGGCGACTTTGAAGCCCGTAATTAGAGTGCAAATCAGCTCTGATTGACGGTAACGAGGCAGCATTTTGCGATCCCACGCTGGAAAAGCGAGAAATGTGGCAAGCGCTGTCCATACTAGGCTAGTGTGCTTGCAAAAGCATGAAAGTAAGCACGCGCACGACAAAACTACTTTTTTATCACACATCGTAACCGATCGCTTTGGCGCTTATTGACGTCACCTGCGTTAGTTTGAAACAGTACGAGCCCACCCGCAAATCAGTTGCGGCAAAGGCAATATCGTCCATGAGCGCCGCCAACTTTCCCTTCCAATCATAGTGTCTGGACCTACTGTTAAGCTCTTTAAATTGTAAAAGTGTGGCTAGTGTGTTCGTTTTAGGACAATATACGATCTTACGAAGATCGGCTCAAGTACCGGTATAAGCAGTGTACATTCAAGTACTTCGCGATCCTTCACATTTAGAAGACATGCAGGCGCACGACCCCGTCAAGACTGCCAACATGTTTAGCTCGTTGACCAACGCGAGCAGCGTAAACAGTGACAGTACCAAAACCTCGAGTCTCAGCAGTGGCACGCTCACACCCTCGGCCACAAGCTATAAGAAAAAAGCCAAGAGCAAGAAGAAAAAGAACCCGGCTAAAGCGGATCAAGCATTCACCACAGACAGCAATAGTGTATCTGTAGAAGAGAAGGAGCGTTTGAATCTAACGCTTGCACAACGGCTAGAAGTGGCAGCGGCGATTGACGACACCCACGCGGCGCTCGTGGGACTGCTGGGCTGGAGTAGGCTTTACGTACACACAGAAACGATTCTTACGTTCTTTCAAAGCGATGCATTATCTATATTGCTGAGAAACGTGCTGCGTTCTCAACCTGCTGTTGCTAATCTTGATAATCTCGAGACTCTACTCGCAAACTGCCTATCGGTCGAGAGTACTTCCGAGCCGGCAAATGCCACCGAGACGGTGCCGCATCAACAGATGGCGAAATTAGTGGTGGCAGCTGTGAAGGCGATCACAGACCAAATGAAAGGAACCGTGGAAAACACAGAAGACGTTCAATTAGATGCGGAACGAGCTGTTAAGAGCCTGAGCCAATTAGTGCGAGCTCATGCGCTCTCGTTGCATGGCGTGGACCTGAATTCGCCGCTCATGAAGGATGTGCAAAACCTGGAAGTCAAGATTGCGCAAGTGACAAGTGCGGATGAAGCTGTGCGCGGCCAAACAATTCGAGAATCGTTTCAACGACGAGATTTGCGTAGCGATGCGTTGTCAATGCATGAAAAGCGTCTTCAAAAGCTGATGAATTTGGTCGAGGAGCGTGTCCGTAGTTCAGAGCAACAGCATGAGCTGGACGGGGAATTAAAAAACGAAGACGCGATTCTTGTCGACAAAATACAAATAGCAGAGGATGAGGCACGAATGCAAGAGGTAATCAAGTCTTTGCAGGAAATGCAGGATTGCAAGGATGCAGAGCTCGTGGCGTTGCGTGAAAGGAATACGGTTGTTAGCAGTGAAGTACAGACACTTCGTCAAAAAAAGGAAGAGCTGGAAGCTCAATTGCAACTTGTGGTTAGCGAATTGCAACGCGCAGTTGGCGAGCAACATCAAGTCGAAAAAGACTTGAGTGCGGTGGAAGAGCGCTTCATGGCCGACACTGCGCGTTTTCGTGCTGAGCATCAGCACGTCACGAGGCGGTTTTCGAGAGAACAACGCCGTCGCGTCATTACTGCAGAAGTGACAAGGGTGGCAAATGAAGTGCGCCAAGCGCGGCTTGCTCATAGTCAAGTGCACACGTTACGAGCGAAGCTGACCGCTTGCGTCTCGCAAGAACTTGAAGGCTCGCTTCACTATTTCGAAAGTGAGTTACCTTGTGTAAAATTCATGATTTCTCGAGTGAAGGAGAATGAGGCAAAGTTGGCCTCAATGCTTGGTGAAATTGCGTCGTACAGAGCATTAGGCGTGACCGCAATTGCTTTAGAGCTAGAAAACAAAACGGCTGAGATTGAAGCACATCTGGTAGAAGACAAAAATTGCCTGTCAGCCTTGCACAAGCGCGATCAAGAACTACTAGATAATATGCGTCGCCTCTTGATAGACACATCGTTGCGAGATGCCGTTGCTGATGTCGACGACAAAGTCAAGCGCGACTCGCAACGCATGATTGCCTATGTGAGCAAACTCTATGACGAGATGAATAGCTCAAAAACCTCCAGGAACTAGACTAGAAGTGGCATCAATCATACCTTTTATAGCTATCATTACTAACCAATGGCATCAAGACTGCCGCGAGTACAACTTGCACTGAAAGCTGCTAGTTAACTGCGTCAATGTGAGCTTTTCATATTGAACAAAACGATGCAACTATTTTATCAGCCAGAAACATCTGTTGGCCACCAATCCGTGCGATGTCTACTTGGCTCAAGGTGTTCGCGACTTGCTCGGGTAGCAATTCTATCCGAAGGTCACTAGTGTGCTGTCGTTGGCCACACCAAAGTGCGTAAGTCGCTATAAGATAGTACACCAAAGATAGAGTTGCTATTCCTTGACAACATTCATGCCACCTTCAAATCGCCTTTTAATAGTTGTAGCGGGTGGCTTATTGAGCCATTGGTCGCAACACGTGTAGCTTGTGGTCTTCGTTAAGACACCACGACCATAAAAAAATGCTTTGAAACACCAAGCCCTTGGGATTGCACGATACGCCGTGGTCTCATATATCTTCTTGTCCTTTTCATTCGTAACTGCTTCAGCATCGTCATACTCCAATGTTCTGTGCCTTTCCTCTGCATGCAACGGTTGCCAACGCTATGTATAAGCGCCCCAAGCAAATAGCATTTGGTTTGTACTCAAGGTAAGGTTCTCTGCCAAAGAGCGTAGAGAGGATTTCAAGCAACTTTGCGTCTTAACCATCCGACAACTAATCACTTTTCGTACTAAGCGTCAAATAGTGTCTTGCAAAACCGACACCAATCGCTCTGATGGCAACCGACGCCAGTATTCATGCAGATCAAAGAAACTGTTCTCGCTCGTGAGCCATTTTATTTCGTCATTCCCTGGGTCAATTCATGGCTATACTGGCACTTGGCTACTTGAGACCCTAAATGTAAATTCTCCAACGACAAGCATCTGCCCGATCTACCTTGGTCACGATTGCGATCGTGCGTGTGCCGTTCGGATCCGTTTCTTAAGTTGCGTGTAGATTTGCTGTATCGTGCAGTCATATATCAGTCCACCATCTGCTGTACCCTTAAATCCATGAAGGAGAAATTTGATAACTCAGGTTCGCACATCTCCATTACGACCTGGTAGTCACCGACGTACTGGGCGTAGTCTATGAGATTCGTAGTAAGCTTGATGATGGCGTTAGGGACGTATTTCAACCGGCCATAAGTGTTCGCTCAAAGACAATTAACTTGTATTCTAAGGTCATTCACAAAGATATGGTCACTAAAAGCTCAGTATCTCGTTGATCGCGACGTAACGACGCGTCTTCTGTTGAAGACAATCGACCACAAGAAACATGACGATACGCAGGTCGATCTAGCGGTTGGGCTAACGCCAGGTGGAAGAGCTGCATGCCGAAAGAACTCCAAACCTCGGCGCATGTCGAGAAAGATGTCAACAGCTGGTTGAGATGTGGTGCGTCGTCGAAACGTATCGTTCGCAGCTGGCACTGGTGGAGTGCCAACTACCGCGATGCGCAATGCATTCAAAATTTTAAGAACTGGATTTAAAGCACAATATACTATATCCCACTGTAATTGGACCACCAGTTGGCAGCTCCCTTCATCTTTCCACCTAAACTGCTAGCGTCACAAAATCAGTGACAATGCGAGATGCCGGCGTCGGTGTTCGAATGATTGTCATTCTTTTTGGACCACATATAGCATCAGCCTTCTTGTTCCGGTTTGCATCTTTATTCGCCGTCATCCTTGCAACTTCGCGTCTATTTTTCGATGCAGGGCTTGACGTCGTCCGCTGTAATCTCATGCACTGTCGTTGGAAGGTCGACAACTACGATACGCTCATCATAGAAGGTGAGAAAACGAAGCGCAATTCACAGTCCTTTGTCGTCCCCAAAGTACTTATTGAATGCATCAACGCGGGTCGGTGTCTTAATCGGATTAACTCGCAACCACATCACGACTCTATTAATCCTATTAGATTGGGTCCTATAGCGTGCTGCCGCCGCAACACGCTTCTTGCTATCCACGACATTCGTGGCGTCATGAATGCGCTGGAGCTCGATGTGATTGCGAGTTATTTCGATGAAAGGACGACGAAATCGATTCGTGCGTCGTATGTGAGAAGGTCTCCTTTAATGCAATCAATGAGTATGTTAAGGACGGCAAAGAACTGCGAATTGCGCATTGGTTTCTCGCTTTCTATGATGAGCGTATCGTGATTGTCGCCCCGCTAACGACAGTGCATGAGAAAACAGAGGGCGTCTTTAAGCTGGCTGCATCGGGAAATAGACGCAAGGTTGCAAGGATGGAGATGCGAACTCGAAAAAGGAGGCAAACGCGACATTTGGTCCATTCTGCAAGACAACTTGTCGATCATAGCCAAAGGTAATTGCAGAAATGAGTACAAGGATGAATGAGACGCATTGGAATCAGACACATCAGTGGAGGCAAATAAGTTGATCAGCATATACATCGTAAACGTCGACGGGGTTCTTATCAAGATGCCAGGCGAAGAGTGGCAAGTATGCGACGTCTTCGTAATCGTGAATAATCAAACTCCAGCTTTGTACAACAAAAATGACGCCAAGGTGAGCGATCGACGCTACGAATAATTGTTAAAGAGATTTGTGGGGATGAACTCGTCATCTACTTTTTTTTAATCGAAGATGTTGTTTCTTGTATCGTCAATGCGTGGAAAAGATGGGAGTCACATTGGTACGCGCCAATAACGAAGAGCAAAAGTCAGTGTCGAACTACGTGGCTAGTGCAATAAATGCTGTTCTTGTGTCGTGCTAATCATTAATTGTACAAAGGTGCTAAATTGTGGTGTTAAGACTGCAGACGATGAAGTCGTGAAGCTTTTGCAAGCTATTCACGAGATGCATTTGATGCACTTTGCGTTGCAAGCATATTGATATGTAGTGAGATCACGATTTCTAGATGGGCTTCCAATGCGACTTCGCGACTTAATTCAGAACACATTTATTGCTATAGTTGAAGCTCACTGATTTGGTACAAGATTCGGAGCAAGAGTCGACGGAGCGTTAGCTTGCTTTAGCTTGCGTGTCTGGCAATCGCTGAGGAAGAGATTAGCAAACCTACTACGCAAACCTCCACGAATATGCACGTGAACTGGTGCTTTGATTCTGTTATTTCTGTGTAAGTGATGGTGATTTCACAAAAATCTTAGCACCTATCCACTGTTGTAATTAAAGGAGTTCATTACACTCTTAAACTTGTTCCTTCCGCCGCACAACGAATTAAGTTTAGGGCGAGACATTGATATAACCAACATGTGTATTCATCTTGGTCAGCTAAGGTGCAGTCAAGAATTTATCACTATATTTAATGATGCCGTGTCGCTTCATTTCCATTGCAATCCGACTTCCTCCAAGATCAGCGTCTCGTTGCGTGGACAAGTCTTTTTCGATTCGGCTTTGGAGTTTATCAGCCACCAAGCCGATTATCATATTATGCTTCTGTTCAACAATATTTTTAATCACATAATACGCAAAGTTCGTCGCCCATATTCTCCATCATGACTTTTTTTTCTCTTGTGTTTTATCCATGCATAGATGCAAATTAACTATGCAAAATAAATTTAGCACGAAAAAGACGAAAGGCACTCCGATAAGCGACTTAGCAAACGCCGTTGCCACCCATTCAGGCATTTTTACATTCAAACTTCTTTCTGGAACTCGATCTAAACAAATTTAATCTATACTCAATTGTTAAACTGTCCACTATGTCCGCTTCGAGGGTGTTACACGTTGCCAGCGTTGTTGGTATTTTAATCGAGGCTATTTCAGACTTACCTATCTGCCGTCAAAAGTTTATCTAATGCAGTTTTTGTGTACGCGTATGATGGCCAGCAAGCCGCATGAAAAGGTCAAATCTGTGTTGAAACCTGACAATAAAATTGAGACGTCGACTCAAGGTGAGTGCGACTTTTCCAATCAACGATATGTTTCCATTCTGATGGTTCTTGTGCAGATGTATCGGTACTATGTTCTGATGACGTAAGATAAGAAAGCTATTGAGAAGTTTGATTAACGTCTCGTTGCAGGACGCATTAGTAAAGAATGAAGGTGCGAATGTAAAGACCAAGTCAACATCAAATGCAGCTCTCTTGAAAGCTGCATTAAAGTCAAATTTGTCTGCGTCCGAGGCGACCGCACAATTGCGCGTGCTTTGCCGTAAATTTGCTGCTCTAACAGAGAAAGTTAAGGTACGGGGACTGAGGAAGTGATGTTGATACAACTCAAATGGTATTGTTAGGAGGAAACAAAAGTTCGTGAAGTTGCAGAGCGCGAAGTTTATCGACTTCGAGCGCTTCTTGGCGTTAATGCCTTACCCGTCGTTGCATCTTGCCGAGCGGAGACGCAAGCGTACGTTCGTGAACTGAAAGAGACTCTAGACAAGGTTAAACGTGAGCTGCGACTCGAGAAAGAAAAGAACGAACGAGTTGTGGCAAAGGCGCTCGAGCTTGAACGGGAAAAGAACGTATTATTGACTGCGCCATCCCAGCAATTTCCAGTAACAACCCATGTTACAAGTGCGCTCAAAGAAGAAAGCACTACTAGACAGCAAATGACTTGGGATGAAGAGCAGGTGCACAAGATTCAGTCAACACTTAAGCTTACGATCGAGGAACTTGAGGAGGAGCTGTCGCGCAAAGAGGAGGAGCTTCAATCGTGTCGCGAGCAATCGCAGCGTGATAGAGCGCGTATTGAAGCGCTTGGGGAAGATATTCGTGCTAAGGATCAGGCACACCAAAGCGCGCGTAAAGCTCGACGACAGCTCGAAGCAGATTTACAGCAGGCTCAAACCGACATTACGAATGAACTTGAAAACGTGCACCGTATCCACGACCAAGCGCAAGAAGACCGAGCTTTACGGGATACCCTGGAACAACAACTGGTAACTCTTAACGAAGTAAACGCTGCTTTGGAACTGCGAAGCCGTGCACTTGTCCGGCGACTGGAGCTTTCGTCATCTTTAACACAAGAGTGCCAAGACCTTAAGTTGCAACTTCGCGATGCTGAAGTGAAGAATGAGGATTTAGCTCTCACGGTAGGTTTGTGCTTGTAGTGTTTTCAAACATGGTCGCTCACCCAGTGTTTTATACGTCAAGATTCAAAATTTAAAGGACGAGCAATTCAATTGTGACACGGATTGGAAGGTTCGGCTTGAACGGATAAAGGAAGAGCGAGAACAATTAAAGCAAGACATACGCGAGCTTCAGGAAGACATTGCATCGCTTCAGACACAGAACTCGCTCCTTTCCGAATGGATGCTTGTACGCAATGAGAATGTAATCGTAGCACAGCGCGATGCACCTTCAAATCACGAAAACCACCAAATCAAACCTCAACCCGAATCTCTTTTAGCTCAGCACAAAAGAGCTTGGTCTTTTAAGCAGGATTACAGAGTTGATGGTCGGAATGCTAGTAGCTATTCTTATCAAAAATCAGAGCTGGACGCCTCACTCTATAGTCAACCCAATCCTTCCAATCAAAACATTTTTAGTGGCGAATGTCGCTATCTTAACGAACCGGGCAGGTTCACAAAAAAGTTGAATCTGACAAGTTCGTGTGAGAATCAAGGAGTGCGTGATCATGATGATGAGGTAGTGCATCCTTTGCCACAATATTGCGACAGAGGAAGACGGTCGACGTCAACGACGTCTTTATCGTACACTTGCTCGGCTGCAGCAGCCTTGTCCGACCACGAGCGATTGAGAAACCTCATGAGTCGCAATCGTGAATTGCAGCAACGAGTGCAACAAGAAACTATGGCTTCGCAAAATCTAGAAAAAGATGTCACTTACATGACGTCGTGATGCAGCGAAGAATTGTACTACCCTACTTGCTAAATACCTATCTAGAGTTATTGTAGCAATTTTCAAAGATATTTATTACGCGAGCTGATGTTCAAAAAATCCGATAAGGGATCATTCAATACACTATTACCGGCATTTACTAAGCATTGTTCGAAATACCCGTGTCAAACTCAGTCTTAAGTAATTGCTCATAACATCCTCCTGCACTCAGGTGTGACATCCCTTTGGCTATCTTACTTTGGTCACAACGATGACCGTAAGCAACAACGAAGGCTGCCGGTCGGCCGAGCATATCGATCCAAACCTCAACAAGTTTGCTTCAGCTTTTAAAAAAGCATCCGCGCCAAAACAAGTTTCTTTGAAAGGTGCGCCTATAACAAAGTCTGCGCGTAAAATGGAGTATGCAACTGTTTCGCAAAATGGCAAGGACGGTAAACCCCAGATAGTTCACGAGCGCAGAAAAGGATAGGCAAACAAATTTTTCCACCAGGGTACTCGAGTTCATTCCTTTCCCGGCTCCATTTTTGGACGATAAAATTGACGAGGAGTGCTGCAGTCGCTTAAATCTTCTCTTCTGTTTTACAAGGCCACTTAAGTGGTATTGATCGCGGAAGATCAGATGTGCAAAGTGCTTGCACTCTCTCATCAAAGAGGCCGGGCTAAAAGCTGAGCATTCGCCCTTGAAACCACTTCGACTTTTACGTGGCAGCAGCAAATGAGGATACACGATTTGTGTCTGTCCCCAACAGGAACCAACTAAGTGGATCCTGAACTCGCCTAGGGACCATAAAGGGATGATAGCAGAAACCATGCCCGTAAAACCAGGTAATATTAGCCGGAGGAGGAACCCCGCTGGGGAAAACGAAGTCTTTACGATGAATATGAGTCAACTTCACACCACAAAAGCTTGTGATTAGAAATTTGAGGACTCATGAGAGAGAAAATTTGAGCAGTAGCCTGCTCGATTTACATGCAAGTATAAGGAAACATGGGTAACCAATCCGAGCCTTGATGGCGCGTTGTGAAGTTTAGCGCGCAGGCAAACAATTGTGGCTACTGAAATTGATCGACGGATGCATTTGTACAAGGCAACATATATAAGTCAATTTCGATATGATAACTGATGAAATCATTGTGGGCGCTTTTAGAGGCTAAAATGATCTGGCTGTGAAGGTCATTTTTTACAACACAGTCATTTCTTGCCCTTGATATGGGCAAGTATGACTCAATTCGAAAAATGCCGTGGCTAAATCCCAGTTCGGATTTGCCAAGCCCCAATACGATTGACGAGGTATAGTCAAATGTAAGGTGACAGCTGCTAATTTCGCGCGGTAGTCTGGTAGTTATTATCCCACCCTTGCTTAGCGTTCGACTTCTTAAAAGGAAGCATGGGCATGTAAATGCCTAATTTTATATGAGAGGTACGGATGCTTCGACGTGAAGACGTCTATGAAAGCATTTTTATCAAATTTCCAAGTTTTAATGGCAAGACAAAATGCAGAATTTTGCACATTAAGTAACTAACATAGCTCCGCAGGGGGACCACAGCGCCAAAAGCTATGGGTTCAGAATCTTGCGGATGAGTAGCTTAAGCCCGCAAGACTGGAGGAATTATAGGACCACAGATAGACACCAAGAGCGAGTAAAATAGCTGCGCTAGAAGAAAGTGAACAGAAGCGCTGCACAAAATTAATCCTTTCGCACCCCGCGGTTGATTTTCAATTAGTAGCAAACAATCAAACCCATGGCAGAAGCGGTCCGATGGTAGCATGTGGAAATATCAAAGCTCCTGAGCTCTGGCTAAGTCAAACGGCGAAAATCATCTCAAAGGTGACATGGAAGCGCCTCTTGAGATCTCTATCTCACTTCTAATCGAAGATGTCTCGTGTTAGTCTTATAGGCAGCTTATGCTGCACCTTGGTTAAAGATCTTGAAGGATCCTAGGGATCCAGTATATTCGTAGTTTAAGCGATCGTAGATGTGATGATCATCAACTTACCAGTGAGTTTCATCGTTATTGAGGGGTGAGACACAAAATTGATCTTGTACCACTCTGTCACCAAGCAATTACCAATACTAGGAGAATAGTGAAACCATTGATGCTTTTTATGGTGGATAGGCAGCAAATGGCGTGGTGTATTAGCCAAAATCTCTAAACTCCTGAAAGAGTTTGTAGGTCAAGCTCGAATGGAAAGTGGCCACTAGACGATTATTCATGGAAAGTTATACAGTGCATCAATTTCTGCACAAACAGCATTTCGCGTTTAAATGCCCACTAGAAATCGTATCAATTTTAAGGAGGAGTAAGTATACACCTCATGGAGGTTATTACGTATGGTAGCATGCTGTAGAAGTGACTGGTGGTGCTACAAAAGCTATAAAGCAACCCGCTGCATTTAGTCGTTGTACCCTACAGCTTTGTTGACTGTTTCGGGCTTTTACTTAGACATACTTTAATAATAAAAATGTTCAAACCTGCTCTGGAAAATATTATACGGCTTTGATCACCCGGGAATAAAATTCAAGGTCAAAAATATTCGAAAGCCCCATAGCCGCTTTGTAACCAGATGCTCGAACAGGCTTAAGTAAAAGCTGTCTTGGCGCTGTCTGCGCCAAGCGGTCAGCCCAAGCCACCTATTCGCAGGATTAATGCTAATTTATCGGGTTCTGCAAAGCCTATTAAGCAACGATTTTGCGTTAAGCATATAAGCCGACTCGAGGCTCTTTTTATAGCTTAAAGATAAACCTTTACAAGGAATCTTCTCCGATTTTGCTTGACAAGACAAGGTTATCTAGCGCTCTTTGGAGCGCTTTTGACGATATTATTGGTTGCGCACTATTGCAACTCGATGAAATTGAGTCACTACGCTCTAGTCTAGGCCGCCTGAAGGATATTCTTTGTTTGTGACAAAGATTATTCCAATAAAGTACAAGTTGTGAGTGCATTTCTCGGGTTATTCAACTTTGAGGTTAATTCCGATTATGTAAATAATAAAAAGTGCTGTAAATACACTTCACTTTTCCCGAAGCATTGCAATATTGCCGTAAATTTTTCGTGGAATATATGGTCCGAATAGGTCAAGCATGGTACACGTTATGTGTTTGTTCCATTTTCGTGCAGGTCAGACTATAAATCGATTGAATTAGCAGGGCTAAAAGCTCATTGCACAGACGTATTCTTCAGATATCTAAAACGAATGCCTCTCTATAGCCCTGATTGTGTTTTTTCAAAGCAAACAAATTTATTAAAGCAGGGCAATTACCCTCTCCGTACTGATGGCATCGCCGCGGAATTAAGTGGGCATGCACTGTGTCGTTTTGCATCCCAAGTCGCTGCTTTGAAGAATAAGATTTTGAGGCCGATATACTCCTTAAGGCACACGATGCTCCAATTTGCTGTCATTTCGGCACGGAAAAGTCTTTTTGAATCTTAACATCATATCAGTAGCTTCACGTGTACATGTTACGTGCTGATGTTTCAGGCCTTCCCGAAAATTTAACCTGGCAGGATCGATGATGGAGGTCTTGCCAGTATTGGCGGCATTCGAAGACCTATAAGCCTCAGCTCCGTCTTCGACTTGCCGGAGGTTAACGGATACACGAGAGTATTAGTGCTTGTGTGCTGCCTGAGAAATATGATTCATTTTGCATTTGTTTTAATCAGTACGATTGGGCCACAAACAGCACAGCTTTATTAATAAGGTCTTTAAGCACAGTAAATCTCTAACACGATGAAACTGGATAGAGATATGTGCTTATAGCCTCGTTTGCAGGTTGAAGGTGCGCAACCCCTTGCTTAAACGACAGGGGCAACACTTGGCGTATCGCAAAAAGGCTAGATTCGGTTCCCGCAAAGAGATTTATGTGGCGTACAGGCGATTTTCAAGGGATGTGAAGGAGTTTGTATTTGGTAAAGCTTTAATTGTCAGGGCTGACTCGCTGCTACCACTGCGTTCTGGCGATTGCTGCTTCGAATGGTGAATTTGTATTGCTGATTCTAAGGAAAACTATAACTAGACAGATAGTCAGACGAAATGGATCCACCGTGTGCTCAAAGGCACACTGCGCAGTGAAACGCTGACGCGTCTCATTCGGGCACTGAAAAATTATGTGCGGTCTCGGCTGCGCTCAAAAATTTAAGTCACGCATCTACAGGCTTAGTGGATTATATATATTCTAAGCCTCACTGATTTTTGGAGCACGAATGCTTTTTATTTAAGTAGACTAGGCTTGAAGATCCGTTCTCGCCGAGATCCCTAACCTAAACCAGATTCCTTATAAGCACAGTCATTCGACTTCACGGAAAATCGGCTAAACATAATTTCATGGCAAGGGTGCGATTACAGCAGCCCAAGATAGCCGAAGGCGTTTTTGAGCTATATGTGGAAGAAGAGGCTCATTTTTTTTTAGAATTTAAAGTATTATAGAAACCTATAGCAGTACGGGTAAAACTGATTTTTGAAAGTCTTGAAAGTGAAGAGATCTGTGTACGCCACCATCAGCTTTAAGACGATACCGATGCATCCCAGATCTAATGTGAGGAGTCTTATGAGGTATTAATATCATCAATACTCCAAGCCGCACATGAGTCGTGAGCTGCCTTCAGCACCAATTCAAAGCGCTGCTTCCGTGTTAAACCTTATTGGTATGTGAGGAGGAGTCATCTGGTTTTGCATATAGCTTTCGTCAAACTTATTATGAGTATGAGGGTCAAACACTCATAAGGTCATGCGCTTTGTGCAGCTGAGTTAGCTGTGAGCTCACTGCAAAGAAAAAAACTTCGAAACGCAGTTTGGAGACCTCGTGCTGAGGCGAGTGACGGTCCATAAGCTCATGGCTTGTTTGGCTAAAGAGATCAATACAGTAATTTTGAAACTAGTGTTGCCTCGAAGAAGCGCGACCTGGCTACGAGAGCTGACCCTAAAAGGCATTTCTAAGCGCAAACACTGAATCGTGATATCCTCTAACGAACAGTTGCAAAATCAAGGCAGCTTGCTCTGATGCTCCTTTATCAACAAAACTAGTGGCACTTTAATAGAACTAGATTAGGAGCGCCGGCATAGACACCAAGAGCGTCTTTACATGTGGCGCAATGATTTCACACTACACAGAAGACGGAAAGTTGGCTCATAGGCCGTCGCGATTTAAATCTAAAGCAACGGGCCCTTCGTATGTTAGCTACCGTTTTTTGCCCGTACGTAAGAGTATAATTTTAGTGTACTCATACCTGCGCTTGAAAATTATGTTCGCGACGGAATTTAGCATTGTGCCGAAGCCGTAACGTCTTGTAAATGAGTTGTTTTCGGCCAACCACATGGGCTTTATGTACCTTAATTGCATAAGAGTAAAGTCATATAATTTCGGGCTGTAAAGCTCTAAAGGATCACTCAAAATCAAAATTTCTAAGCTGATTAAGCCGTGGCAGTATCAGCCCTGGAAAGTACTTCTATCCTTTGGCTTCTTTACAACGTCGACTAAATTGCTCATAGATGTTTGATGCGGATGCCGAGAAGAGCACATAATTACAGTAAGTTCGCGCTAGAATGATGGCGTTTTTGAGCTAAGTTTTTCTCATATATGTCATGCGAGAAGTGTCCTAAGAACTCGTACCGCGCGAAGTATATGAGCGTACTGCTAGGTGATATAGCCTGCGTCGAGAAAGATTTGTTTCTCCGAAAAGCTCTCATCTTATTCGTCAAGCCGTCGTCCAGAGTGTAAGGAGATTTCTCACAAAACGGTGACTTGCGTCAATATCCAGCAGTATACAAGTCATATAGTCCTTTGCCCATTACGGTCTCGCATGCGGTTGTTGAACCCGAGAAATTCGTGCATAGAATGTCAATGCCTCTTGGTCCCAAGTACCAGTTGCCCCTTCGGCAAGAGCATTCGGGTCGAATTTTGGTTGCTGGGAGCTATTGCTTTTCTTTGCAGCCTTAGTGAGCGAAGAGCCACGCGAGTGTTCTTTATAGGGCCCTCAAATCTTGTTGTTGTTTTCATCGCCTAAAGACAAAGATGTCTGTGAATCGTTGAGCGATGGATAAGGATAGGCACGTGCAAAACTTTTCAGACTTCTCCTTCTTCCAACAAGTATTTGGCAGGCGAACCTCCCACGGTACAGGCAAAGTCATTGTGGTAGCTGCAGCCTTTGTTGTAGGTAAAGCATTAGGCTTAGAGGCCGCTTTTTTAGGAACCTTTAGGAGTCGGAGCGATTTCTAGATCGTAATGGCCTGGTCGACGGCTCGTGCCCGATCGCAAATTGATTTTTCGTGTCATACTTAAAAAGTGATCGAGAACAATCACCTCCCCTTTTATTTGGTTTATTGCAAGTCTTGATGTGAGGGTCACGAAGGCCGCAACATAAAATTTAGACTGTGTTGAAAAGGGTTATTTCTATCGCTTTGTCTATTAGCTATCTCGGCGACTCAATTGACTAGAAGATCGTACGTCTTCCTTCTCGCCAACTTTGGGCAAAGTGTTTGTAACCCCGACATATAAGACACTTACTACTAGCTAAAGACTAATGCGCGCGCAACTTGCATGGTCGTCGGGACAATCGAGTTCCCTTCCGACCGAACATTGCTCACATCTCAATCTTATTTTGTTATAGAATTATACACAATAGATCAGCAGCGCACACAGCTTACTATTACTTTCCAGCTTGTCAACTTTCCATCAGAAGAATCTATAGAATAACGAAAATGTGATTATAATGCATCAAACATTTCAGGAAATGTCATATTCAGCCCATTCTGGAGAATAACACCAAAGACAGTCAAGTTCTGGACTTAAAATTTGACGATCGGATCATCAAAACAAAGGACGTCATTGTCAGTAACGTAGTCCGGTATAGTATTTTTTGATAAAAAAGCGCAAGCGTGAGTCACTCTTTTTGGCGTCCACGTCACGTTGTTCTTCATTAATTCACGAGTGCGAGAAGACGCACGACCTGTAGGTTTTGCTTGTTTTTCATTACCTTTATGTAATAGTATGCTGATCACTAATTTACATTTCATTTTAATAATTGAAGCGTTTGTTCTTCAAAAAGTCAACATGCTTACGATCATTTCTATTGACAATTTATCCATAGGTTTGGTAATTGCTTCACAAGACACTTCTCCGAAGCAGGTCACGTGCGCTCATTTCTAATCACATCAATCAAAGAAAACAATGGTCGTTAATACAATATACATCGAGGGAATTGCATCCATCAAAAACGTGCCTTGCGGTTGAATCGCTTGCGAATAGCTTTCTTTTCGTTCTTAGCGTCAATTTGTTGCTGTTTCTCGTATGACATCTTTTCGTATTCCTTCTGCTTCTTCTCGTTTAGCTTTGCCAGAGGGCGAGTGAACTCCTAAAGTAGCGTTCAACATCAACCTGATGCTGGCCTTAACTTAACAAGCTAACAGCACGTACGTCTTCGCGGGCAGAAGCTATAGCGTCAGCTGCTTGCTTAATCTTCAAGCGTCTCTTGATCGCGCTATGCTTAGCCTGCCCATAACAGCGATAACGATCAAATGGCAATCTCATACAGCAAGCAGAAAAGCCATACATTCGGCGACAACTTGATAGTGGCTCCTGCAGTGTCAATTAAGGTGAACACGAGCTGAAGTGCCTTCGAGATATCCAGCTTCTTCAAGCCAGCCTGGAGTTTGAAGCGGATCCGCAGAACGTGTTTTTGCGTATTTGGCATGCCACTTTAAGATAGCAACAGTCAGTCTCGATGACTTTTTCAGACTTGTAAGAGAATCTACACCTTTCCATTGAATGCAATGACTCACATTATCAATTGCTTGTTCATGTCTGTAATCACAATGTACTCGAGAAAGTCTTCCAGCTCTCTTAGCGACTGCACTAGCTGATAAGTACAATGTCTTTTTGTCAAGGGTATCAGAAGAGCAATACGTACCACCTGAATGGAGGACGTGAGCGCTGCCTTAGGGATCTCAGTGCAGTCTGTAACAACCCACATTGACTCAGGAACTTCCTTGACCGGAACTTGCTTTGCAATTTCAATCTAAGCACTCTAACAAATTAGAATAATTTTTGTGGTTTATGCACAGGAAGGAAAAGCACACCAGTTCAGGGAATAGTTTGGAGAGTGCCGTGAAGCTCAATTTCTTACTAATACCAAAAATGAGTGGGTCCACCAGTTCCCCGTGTAATCCAACGTCAATCGTCTGAATTCCGGATAAAGGATTAGTATCGTTGACCCATAAATTGCAGTATGATGCACAACAATAATTTTTCGTGCACAATTTAAGTGCGCACCAAATAGTCGGAAGTTGGCACGATAAAGCGGTAAAGTCGTGAAATTAAATCGTGGCGAGGTTTAAGCTATTAAAGTGATGCGCATAAACCTTATTAATTAAGTAACAAATATTCAAGGATAGATATACCTCAAAGTCTGCGATGAAGCGAGACAAGAAACGGCGTCCTGTACAAAAGTACTTGAAGTTTGTGCGGCTTTCTTCAATAAGGCCAATTCCATTCTTCACAGACGACCCTGTATATGAAAATTGGGTTTGTAGCAAAGGTTCCGCTTCCTCAAGCCTACATTATACAACTCTTAATGAGCAATCTCCCGATCGTTGCGTCAAACTAACGCACCATTTGTCCGCAATCTTGCGATTCTGCATTTTACCAATGAAGAAAACCAATAAGTAGAGGATGAAAAAGCCCCAGCTGCTCGCCTCAATGACAAATTTGTCCGCTGGTCAATTGACAAAAGATGTAATGTGGCCTTCGTTTTCTCATGCCATTATGACATGCGTACGGTTTTGAAAAGGAACAAATTGCATGGCCAACGTCGTCAAGTCTCGTGGAGGCATTGGGTGCGCAGGTGCCTGCTCCTAAGTCAGAATCATGACGCAATAGCAGCCTATCAGCGTATTGATCGAATTGAGCACATCTTTTGGTAGCCAATTATTTAACATGCACCTTCACGACGTCAAACTCGTCTCCTTCTTCGGCTGATGCGAAGAAGTATACCGCAGTTACATCAATCAACATGATAGGTTAGGCTACGTAAAAATATTTGCTCACCGTGCACAAACGCCATCGCCATCACCAGTTGCGCCAAAGTACCAACCATGCGCACCCACATTGAGGGATATACACGTATTTAAATGAATAAGGAGTACCTTACAAAGGCTCGGAGGGTAGGGCAAAAGTTATGATACACACCTATACGAAAAACCGCTGGTACATAAGCGGTTTTCCATTCTCGAAAGAAATACTTGAAGACAATACGTCTATCTGATCCTGTTATTCGTGCCTTCTGTACGATTAATGATCTTTAAGCGATTGCCGAATCGCAGTGTAAACTTTTCTGGATTGTATTTATTCGCAATGTTTTCGTTTCAGCATACCTCAGGATTTAAATCGGTACGTCTTTGAGTATACGTCATCTTTTTCAACCTTAGAAACAGTTTTAACCGCAAAAGTTCGTGACAGCTCGCTCAAAAATAGAGTCTTATTCATCACACTTTGACTTGAATAGCAAAAGTTGGCTTGATGATAACGATGATCAGATCGAGAGAAAAGAAGGCTGCCGCTCGGCTATGTTATTCTTGTTTTAGATGCTAAACCTGTTATCAGTCTCACATATCATACAAACGGCCTCAATCGTAAAGACAGCGAGCTTCATGGTTAAGATTCTATCGTAATTACGCTTGTCGGTGAGATTACCGATATCAGTGAAGGCAAAGACGACAATTCTCGGCATTCCCCGAGAAGGTCCATTGTCCAAAATATCTAATGCAGTGGACGAGAGGCTGTGTGACTCTACCAACAATGCAACCCACAAAATTATATACTTTCAGAGCAACGAGAAAGAGGAGATTTCTTTAAATGGGAATCACATTGCCAATAAAAACCATGGCACCGAGCAGTACGTTTATATCCTTTGCGCTCCGCAAGCTTTTTCCGAAGACTGGCTCCTATGAAAGAAAGTTAATCTAGAGGATACTATTGTTCATGTGTGTTTTTACAGCTTGTGTGCGCGTGGTTTTGACACCTCATCATGTCTCACTCAAGCATTACACTGTGTCCCGGCTTGTCAAATACTTACAAAATATAGATAAAATTCCCCGCGCTACTACACAAAAAGATTAAGTATACGAAATAGTTCAACACCAAGAAGCAATCGACAAAGTCAAAGAATCATGTAATAGGCACTGTAAATGGCTTTGACAAATATATAACCAGCGTTCAGTAGTTGACGCGTCATATTTTGCACTTTGCTTTTTGCATTGCTTTGCTGCAAGCAGACGCCAGTGGGTGGGATTGAGTGTCCACAACAAAGTGTTTCTTGCCCTAAGCATGCTCTCGTTAAATGTGAAATTTACCTGCCTGACAACGTTTGATCGCTTGCACACACATTATCTACGACTAATACAGTCTTTCTCCTGGACCTGTTCGACGATGTATTAGCCGGCAGCACGCTATCGGTCAAGCAATTTTGCAACGCGATGAGGGTGGACAAAAGCGGGTCACTTCGTTATCACCTCAGGCAGCTTAGCGCTGCGAGAAGCCTTGAATACTTACGGCAAAAAAGCACTTACTATAAAGTACGCACAGACAACATTTCGAGTACATTTTCTGAGCTCTAAGCCCTTTGTGGTATAGTAATATCATGCTTTTTGAACATAAATTTGGTTAAAATAGGATTTGGCATCATGTGCATGTCCTGACAAAGCCAATCAAGATTGTCGGTTTGATGGCTCGTCCACTTGATAATTGCAGCCTCTCAGAGCCAGTTGCGAGCTACACGAAAAAGAAGAACATCAAGGCATCGTTCGATGCTAAAAGACCATCCTCTTCTTGATATAAAAGGAAACTCCACTATCAAGTAGGATAAAATCTGCAGCGTTGGTGTCACCAGGATCGATTTTCAGTATTTTGCGAGGTGAAAGGGTATCTTTATATCGAAAATTTTAGAAAATTAAGCTCCACCTTTCAGCAAGACTGCTTTGACATCGATACAGCTTTCAATTATGCCTTAAGAATTGCTGTTCGCCCCGTCACTAGAATTTAGAGCGCAGAGGCCATTTCTACAGCCCACCTCAAGGACTGGATAATACGCTAGCAGTGCTCACAAAGAATTATTATGCTAGACATAGATTACAAGACTATAGTCCGCTGGCAGGCCACAACGAATCTTTTGTCAAGCGAGCTCGTTTCGAGAAATCTGCTTTACTCGCAAATTAGCGGTAGAGGTGTAATCTACACGTGTCCGCGTCGTCATATAACGACACAGTAAGCTTACGCTGGTATTTCTCGTAATACACGGACACTGTAGTCCTGGGTCGTGTCTTGTAGATAATGCCTGTAGTAGACCTTGACGGGCAGACGGTGTCAATGGTCGCTGACCTGGAAAGTTAATCGAAAATGAGCTTTACGGTGACTAAGCTTTCTGTACAGCTTTGAAAAGTGGCACAAGTCACAGCGGTGATGTCGAACAGATTACAAAATCATGATAAAGCTTTGTCTTGTCGGACTCGAAGATTGCTAAGCCATGATGATGGCGAGAGAAACGCATGGGCGTACCAAAGAATGACGGTACTACTGAATTGTGTGACATGATTCAAGTACACGTTTTGACCATCAACAAGAAGACAGGAAATCAGGTGTATGCAGGAAAGAAACACGTGCTTTAAAAGACACTATGTTTATATAGATTGCAATGCAATAGATTGATTAAAGAATTTTTCGTACAGAGAGCTCGTCAGTAAACCCAAAAAACCTCAGCTAATACTTACAAAGTTAAAAAATCATAGTAGGCCATGTCAACGAGACATCGAGCCAGGCAGACATTGATCCGTGACTCGTCCTGGATTTAGAGTGGATAATTTTTTCAATTGGGTGATTACACGTTTTGTACTAATACAGTGGTTTAACTCACACAATGCCCTTATTTTGCTGAGCTCACGCTATTTTAAAGCAAAAAGTTAGTGCAATCGTGCTGCAGGGAGTACACCAAGGGTGAAAATTAAATTTAAATTGTCATTTAGCTCTTATTTATCGACAAAATGTGTATGATATTGTGCTTTTGATGAGCCTGGTTGTGAATGCATTTTTAATGCCAACTTGGTGAGACTATCTTTGGAAAAACATTAATTTGACCAAAAATTTGAAATAGAATAGCAAATATCATGTGAGGTTTAAAGTTACACTTGAAAACTTGTCTTTAGACCAAGTGATATAAAGATCTCTGCGAGAAACATCTGCTGTGTGTGCGCAAGATCAGTGACCTATGTCTTATTAAGCGCATAAATATTAATTTTAGGATAGATAATTCGACGTGGTCTTATAGTACATTACTTAGTGAAATTATATATAATATCTTTCCGTAACACCTGCCCACAACTTTTAGAATTTGGACATCGCAGTACGTAATGAATTGCATCCATAGATTGACTGGAACATGCAGTTATCTTTAACACTGACAAGCACACTGGTATATGCAGGTCCTTTTAATACTAACAAGCGCAAATACAAGATCGGGTAAAACCCCTACAAATTGCGCATACATAGTAATACGGCTCCTAAAAATACTACATTTCGTAGAGTCGATATTAACACCAATCACCATCACCATTACCACCCATGATGGCTCTTTATTAAGAAAAAGTTTGTTTGAATGCGATTTGTGCAAACCCCTTGCGTGCCCCTTAAATACTTGATTTTTTTCTTTGAGCGTGCTAAGAGAAAATTATATGGCCTCAGTTTCTCTCTAGAGATCGCGTTGCAAAGAAAAGCGGATATAAATTACTTGGTCAATGCAGACCATGACACTTAGCCTTAAGCTTTGCTACTCTGCGCGTAATGAGGGAACTCCTCAGACACTTCCGGCGTGACATTTGTGACTTTGAAACAACGAAAACTAGGGAATTAGTTTTAGCACCGAACTAAAAGCGTTCAGAATTATTAATCAGCAATGAGAAACCGGAATTTTAACTGCATGTTTAATCGAAAAGCATAGTTAACATTCGGTTAAACTCCAAAAAAATTAGGGTTCAATCTGAGCACGTGGATAAATTTTTCCATCTGTAGGAGTTAAGAGTACAATTCGCTCTTGACAAGTGAAGCCTACTATACCAATTTGTCGTCTTTGCCACACTGCGTTTTTCACAATAGAGGCGTGTAAGAAGATTTGTAATCTTCCGAAAGCGACGGTTTTCTGTCTCTGGTCGCAAGGGATTGATGTGTACAATTGATTAAAAGTCTAAGGCGTAATTATATAGTTAATTTCTGTTACATCTCTTATTCCTGATAAGCAAATTATTTCCTAATAAGCGATAAATGCGTTATTTAAACCATGGCGGGGACTCATGAATCAGTGGGTACACCCGGTATAAATACCGGTAAGGTGCCTATTAGGCATCAGAAGTCACCATTCTAATGGCTACGGTTCTAGAAGAAAATTAGCTATTATACATTCATTGCTCAAATTTATATAGCAGCCCATTGTATATCTTCCCACCTAGAATAAACCACTCTTTGTAGAAGAGTAATAAGTGCTATTCCTCACTTCAAAGGATTTCTATGAGAAGTAAGTCTGTTCATGACAAGGATCGAACAGATAATATTGGTCGGTCAGACTGCTTAAAGATGACTAAATCATCTCTACTTCAGCATTCTAGAGTGCATCCGTACCAAAGACGGTCTCAGCGCCACAGGGCTTCCAAAGGTTCCGACAGATCCTCGAGCGGCGAGTCAAACGCGACTCGCCTGCCAAAACATTCTTTGACAAAAAAGCTCGGGCAAACATCCAGTTCTTTTTGACGGAAAGCGTCAACCGCCTTTGTCAAGTGGTCCACAGACACGGGTGACGAATAAGAAAATTGCACATCGTGAGTGTTGACAAACACTCGCCACGTTTGCCACTTTTTGCTGCTTCAAAAAGTATAAGTAGGCCCGCCGTATTGTCAAAGCGGCTTCGATTTTAAGGGAAGCTCATACTTGTAATCGGACTCACTGATGACGCGATTGTTCTCACCCGTTAGAACAGAATTTTCACGTCGGCTCTTGAAGGGAAAAGCTCTGAATTAGTATGACATGAGTAAAGACGCACTTACCGTAAAGAAAGAGGAATCAGGCTAAGCCATTGCCGGCATCTCTACGATCACCAATGGATTTGGTAGTGAGCTTTGTGGCTAGTTTCACCGCCAAATTCCAATTTCATTCGTAGTCCCACAACTATCTGGACAGGTTTGACAAATAAAAAAGAATTATCATTTTGATATAGTACTGCCGCTGCTAAGCGCCGCGCAAAATGCTCGTCTAATTTACGCGCAGCAAGAGCTCCTTTAATACTATTAAAGCGTGTCAATTGTAAAAGAATCTTAGAAATGTCATTGCTTCCTTCTGGTTCTAAAACTAAAATGTGTCGGAATGCGCAAGGTGAATTGTCTCAAAATTTTTACAATACGTTGAAAATGTCTATTGATCAATGTGTAAGCATAAGAAATAGGCATGGGTAACAATCTTTGCTTCTGTCATCTGCCGTGTAGTTTAGCAGCTAGAAGCACAAACACGCAGCAAAGATGTTCTAAATTTTATGCTGTGTACGCGAATGAGCATCTACAAATATGACTCATTCTTATTGCTTAAAAGCTCATATATCGAAAAGTCATCTCTTGTGGCAATTATGGTCCACGTAGAGCACGCGGCTTGGTCATTAGAGCCAACTCCAAATTCATTAAAGGGGCGGGCTTTCGATCGCACAGGGTTTGCTTGTTCTCATGAAGACAACGCATGACCGAGGTGAAAGAACCTTTTTCCGGCGCACCATGGCCACCAAGTTTAGTAGAACTTTCACGAGAAGTGCGATATAGAGCCGATGTAATTTTGTGAGCAGAGAGGTCTTTCTGTGAAGTGTATTTCACCGCCTCTCGGCTACACGTTTCAACATGGTAGGAACTACTCCATACTCACCCCTTTAAAGCGTGAACTCCTAACGCTTGTCTTGGCAGCATTGCAAGTGAGAGAAATCTCTTAGGTGATCTTTGACCTACTTGGTGTACGAACTGCTTCTAAGCTCACAGCACGAAGAAAAATGTTTGGTGTGGTAGGATGAACGCGGTAACGTTCTAAAAAAGAAGTTCTACACTTAAACCTTGGTAATTATTGTGCCAAAGTCCTCATGGGTGCCTTAAACTAGTTGCAGGCCGCACTTTTTCTTAAGCTTCTTACGACACCAAAAAACGATCCCGAAAAGGAAGGAAATGCGGTGCTAAACGAACGCGAACAAGCACTTTGAAATTACACAGAATGTGCACGTGCAAATACATTTTTCGAATTTATTAAAGCTCTTCTAGTGCAAATTAGATGACTGGGATTCACTCAACCTCCTGTCATGAGCAAAACTTATAAATTGCGTTGGGAAATTGATCCTTTTTAGTAGTAAGCTTGAGCTAAGCCTACGTAAAGCGCACAGCCTATCGGGGACTTAAGTCTTCAGCCCTATCCAGGTTGGAGATCATTATCAACATCACCAGTCACCGTATAGTCATCCGTACTCAAGGTAAGAGCAAGAGAACAGAGATTTGAAAAGGTACTGTAGCACCTCAGAACACATGTGAGACTAGAATATACACTAAGGCGCCCCTCATACTGTATCGGGTGCGTCACCTTGACAAGGCCGATGGTATCTGCTGAATTCCGCTGGAGCCATCAGCAGAATTTGACAAAATGCGCCGGCAAATCGCATCTTTTGCTATAAAGACCGTAATAAATTGGAGCCGATATGTTGATTGATTTGCTCTTTGTTAGTAATAGTGGCGGTAACAAGTGCTTAATGTATAAAGGTTAATACTTATGCTCGTGTTCCCATCAACCTTCAGTGAGCTTAGGACGAAACTAAAGTTCGCGGCCATTGAATGGCCGCGGTTCCAAAAAGTTTGCAAAAGAGCCGACGCTTGAGCGACGGGTTTGACACTTCGACAGTCTTAATCGACTCAGTCATGCACTTGTAAATGTCACCCCTCTAACATGTATTGGACACAAAAAGATGATCCGAATGGTTGCTAATTGAAGCACCATGTGCTGCAAGAATACTGTCGTTCTATATGTCTTATAGCTTAAATGTGTATGTCTAACGAAATTCTTTGTCTACAGATCTAAAGACCGTATTAAAATAATTAAACGTATAGTCTAATCGGGAAGACAGAGCATCGACAAGCTCTTTCAGCTTCATCGGTTCGCATCTCAACTGAAAATTACATTCCGCAAAGATTTTCATCCACCTTGGCATTTCTTAAGGCAAGTAGGATTTATTGCTATTTGCAATGATGCGAGATCTATATTAAATACAGAGGGCTTAAGGTGAGCCAAAATTTTGCCGGAACTTTAGGGCAGGCACTTTTCTTACATTATGGATGAGTAAATTATTTCAACAGCTTTGTCTTTTCAGTTTGACTCGCTGATGGCATTCCTTGTCGAACTTGGTGCTGTAATGCGCAAGCATACCCGAATTTCTATATCCATTATTATCATAACAATCTTCGTTGAAGAATCCGTCTTTCCTTTGACCCTCTTTAATAAAAAATTGAACAAAGGCTCGCATAGCGAACATTTTACTTACTCAAATAATTGACTCGGCCTTACCGCCACCGCAAAGCCTTTAGGATTTGTCTCGATGGATTCGCCAAAACAAGGTCACTTCTTGGCGTATAAACGAATTTCATGGCTGCTTCCAATGTAGCCAAGAGTCTAAACCTGCTTAGCCGCAAAAACACATCTATCGGTATTAGCATACAATTTATTGGCCCATATGTCCTTAAATAATGTTTAGCTGGGCTTTTGGCCTCTAGAGACGACTGATTGCCGACAGAACGACTATGCACGAATATGAAGCTACATATTTTAAATAAAAGTATGTTGAAACAACTGTGTGGCCAGACAATTTGAGCGTCTGTAGAAGATCAAAGAGTCCTAATGGAATCACTAACCTCTCCTGGAGTACACTGCTGGGCGCACTAGCCATCGTGAGGGTTATATATACAACGCCCTCTCTATAGTTATATAGACTCGATCTGTCCGTAATAGTGCACTGTACCAATTATCTTGTACACCGTTGGTGATTCATCCAGCTAAAGCGCACCTGCCGGGACACAGCGACCAGCTTAGTTGTTGTCGCCCCCATAACATAAGGCACACCACTTCGAGGCTGTCAGTTCGTGGATCTATCCTATAAGCATCCTAAACGATATTATTCGCAATTGGCGGCGCTTTTCCAGAACTATTTTCCTCGCTGTATATTTTGCACGTCTGCTGGACTTAGTTGTAATCCACCAGTAGAGCTTTCTACCCACACTGTCTTCAGCATTTCTGGCTATCTGTGCTTTAAATGGAGCTTAATTGTCAACTAAGGACGGCTTCAAAGACGTCGTCACGTCTATCCCTGAGAAGATTTTAGTTTCTTTGTTACCTTCAATAAAATGTACACCTAGGATTTTTTCTTAAGGGATCCGTATGCACAGCTGGCGACTCACCAAAGCCTTGCTGCGTAGGGTCTATCAGCTGACTTCAGTAGCTTGCTACAACCTAGTATTTACAGGGCTTGTGCTTTTAACGCCACGACATGCTCGAGAATTAAGTAATACTTGTCCGGGGCAAACACGAGCAGTGCCTTTGTGATGTCCATATTCTCAAATTTCACAGCCAGGTTTACTTTTAGTCTTAAAGTCCTAATCGTCTTTCGAACTGATCTTGTTGTTTTCTATTAGAATATAAGTCATTCTGGGTTGGCAGGCTGAAATTAGCTGTTGGCGTGCAGTGTTTATCGACGCGTCGTTGTCTAGCACGACGCAAAATGATTCTTAACTTTCTCGTACACTTGCGTACTCAGCCTTCAGTCTACCGATGCCAATTTCTTTTCGATGTCTGTCAAGCTCACGGGAGTTAAATTCTTGATAGCTGACTTATGAGCTCCAAAGTTTCATCGACCGCTGCGCGTCTCAGCACGAAGTGTGCGGATTTTGCTGGAAGCTGCTTTTGTTCCTTCTTTATGATCTGCAGGCTTAAAGTGCCGCTCAAAGCGCACGGTCTTATGAGTATTGAGCTCACGCGATTCTGTTAATGACCGACCACCGACTGGATTTGCGCTCCCATGCGAACACAAAACTTATACGTATGACTAATCCATAGGTGAGTATGTAGGACTCTTTGTCACGGTGCACATGATGCAGCATATCGAATCGAAAATGCACATGTCATTAAATCACATATGGTGAGGCTTCGTGTAGTGGACTGAGTCTTGCGAACAGCACTACGATAGTTTGGTTCTCTATGTCATCAACAACTTAAGAATTTGGAAAAGTTAAGGTTTAAAAAGACTACGGTGTTTTCTAGTGAAGTTTATCCTGATTTTAAAGGTCTATCACGAAATGCACTATGAACGGTACTGAGTTCTTAAAACTTTCATCTAAACTCAATCATGGCCATACTGTTACAGTGGTACTTGTGCCTGCCTCAGATTTCAGACCGATTCGGTTGCTAAATAACTAGTCGCTGCAATACAAGAAAGCTCTCCAGGTTGCTCCGAGAGCTCGAAGTTTAAATGAGTGTCACAAAAGCCCCCACCAACGACCCACTTGGTGCAATAACTAAACGAACACTTTTTCCCTCCTCCGTGGCCCTTGCAAAACCCTCCACCACGCTGAATGGCATTGCAACTTTCGATTTTGCATCGTGTACCACCGCCATGACGAATGCACAAGCCTTTGCCTTTTTGCTTATTGGTACACCCTTCATGTTGGCACAATTTCGTACCACCGTGAGCTTTGCATAGCTTGCGGTTCTGTGCCGCCCTGTCGCAATTTGGTACGCAGCACAAGACCTTTCCACCATGGCCACGACAGCGTTTGTTTACTTGCCGAATTTTGTCACAACCTTCAATAATACACTTGCGACCACCTCCATGGGCAATGCAGTACCCCCCACCAAGATCGTACTTGGTACACCCAAGCATCTTACAGCGTTTTCCTGGCCCCTTGTGCTCCGCACAAATACCTCCACCCAGTGCCCAATTTCTGCAATTCTCGAGTTCACACTTTTTGCCACCGCCATGTGCCTTGCAAAAACCACCACCTCGATCCACTTTGGTACAATCTGCAACATGACACTTTTTGCCACCACCGTGGGAGATGCAAAAGCCGCCCCCAATATCACGTCGCTTGCACCCTTCAAAGTGACAGAATCGACCACCACCGTGTGCCTTGCAAAAGCTATCAAAATAAAAGTCGTCAAACATACCGCTACTATCATTCATTGCACGCCACGTACCCTCCTTCCATCCTCTTATTCTCACATCCTTCAATTGGACACAACGGTTTGCCCCCATGACCTGAACAGAACCCGTACCCCTGCACCTGCTTGTCACATCCTTCAATTTTGCACTTTTTGCCACCCCCATGTTTGATGCAAAACCCGTTGCCTTGATTGTACTTGTTGCACTTGGGATGTTTACAGAATTGACTGACTTTGTGTATGGCACATCGACCGTCTAATCCTGTCGCACTTCGTTTGCACCGCTCGCGCTCCCGATTGTAGAACCGACACGTTCTTTTCGTCGCGACAAAAGGCTCGGTCGGTTTCGTACTAAGTGCCTTAAATACGCGTCGATTTTGATTCGCGGCAGCTCGTACGCGTGCCGACGAGAGTTGGCTCTGGGCTTCGTCAGCTTGAGCTACCACTGCTTCCAAGTCGGAATCCTTGTGTTCCTGATCGGTCTGTGCTAAAAGCATCCTTGCAAGCTCAGCTCCATCGTGGTCAATCTCCGGCAGCCCGTCCGCACCAACGAAGGACGTTTGAAAGTCCAATTGTGTCGTTGCCAAATCAGCTACAAGACCGCATCACATACGTAAGACACTAGTCGGATTGAGTTTAAGATACAATTTGATACACGCACGCATAGAAGCCTGAATACTGGCGTCGTCTGGCCGCATGCCACGCAAAAAGCGCAAATAGTCGTGCTCGCGCTCGTCCGATGCATCCATGCCTGTTATAGCAAATATATTGAGGGGTGGTGCACAAAGTGATTCTAAGGTTGCTCGAGGGTGACTAAAAGGTAGCCGGTCAAGGCACCAGTCAATAAGCGTAAATAGGTAGCATTGATGACCATGGCAAGCGTCGTGGAGATTAAGCAGCTCGAAGCCAAGATGAAGGAGGATGTCAAGCAACTTAATCATTTAACAAAGGTAGTCAAGGCATTGCAACACAGTGATAAAGCAGTAGCTCAAGCAGCCATGCAGTGCATTCGACGCCTTTTGTTTTATTTTCTGGAAACGGGCGACCTAAAGCCCATACCCACAGAGCAGAAGGCTCCAGACACAGCCTCACGAGCTATCGATACATTTCACCGCTGGATATGGGATGTTTACATTAGTTTTATCAAGGAGATGCTGCAGTGGTTAGGCGATGCTGAGACTGACAGTAACCTACGTGTTGGAGCCCTACGTACCCTCATGGAATTTGTCTCTCGTGAAGGCAACTTTCGAAACTATGTACCCACTTTCGGCAATGAGACTTTCTCGCATATCGTGCATGAGTTGGTTACGACAAAGAAGCTCAAGGGAGAAGTGGCCAGTGCATTTAAAGGCGAGTACGTCGGCGCCTACATGGATGTCCAGTACTACATGGTAAGACAGTCCACTATGTTGTACGGAGGTTACGCCATGACATTAATGTTTTTGCGTCTAGTTACACAATTTGGCCCAAATTTTGGACATGTCGAAAGACCAAGAGGACGTGACACTTATTGCGAATGCTCTGCGATTACTTAATATGGTTCAAATGCCAAATGATGTAGAGGACATCACATCGTTTCTTGTTAAATCAAAAGACTTGAGTGTCAACGAGCACGATGTAGTGGTGAGTGATGAGAGTGATGATGAAGAGGCTGAAGAGACTGCAACCGTTGGAGAAAAGCGAAAAGCGACGTCAATGTCGAAGTGCAAGAAACCAAAGAAAGGGAGAGGACTCAACAGTGTCAAACAGCACCAACACGCTTTTAGTCAAGCGTGGATTGCTCTTCTTCGACACAAGTTGCCGCAAGCTGCTTACATGAAGGTGTTGATCCAACTGCCGGACGAGATCATGCCACACCTTGTCAATCCAATGCTTCTTGCAGACTTCCTGACTGATTCGTATAGTATTGGTGGAGTCACGAGTTTGCTGGCACTAAACAGTTTGTTTATCCTCATGCAAGACTACAATTTCGATTCGCCCGAATTTTACAACAAACTCTATGCACTGTTAGCCGATCCGACATTGTATTCGGCCAAACAGCGCGACCGTTTCTTTGGTCTCTTGAATCTCTTTTTATCATCGACGCACGTGCCAGCATATACGGTCGCCGCGTTTGCTAAACGCTTGTCGCGAAGGGCTTTGACAGCTGAACCTGGTGCGATTTTGTTCATTATTCCCATGGTGTACAATTTGATCCTACGTCACAAAGAGTGTCTCCAGCTGATTCACCGATCTGGTGCATTTACTGCCGCGGAAAAAGCTACTAAACGGCGACAGGAGCTCTCGAGTGGATCTGCGGTTGAAGCAGCAGCAAAAAAGTTGTCAAGTAATAACGTTGACTTGGTATTAAAGGACGGACACGATCCGTTTCTAAACAGTGAAGTGGACCCAATCAAGTGCAATGCTTTGCAGAGTTCCTTGTGGGAAGTGTACACATTAAGACACCATTACAACGCTGACGTTGCATTGAAAGCGCGAATGTTTGAAGAAAAACTACGGCGTCAATTTCTTGACCTTGATGATAGCATGGAGATTACGTACAAGAGTCTTTTCGACCAGCAAATGAAGCGAAAAGTAAAGGGGAAAGTCCCATTAGCTTTTCAGCCTTGTCGTGCACTATTTTCAACAAGTGAAGATGCAATAAATGGTGAAAAGGACGATCTGTTTGCCAAAGTTTTTTTACTATAGTGCATTTTGGCTTTATAATTGATAAAAATACATCATTGGCTTCTTCAAAATCAAAGTTCTCGCACCGTCTATCGTGCAACTCAATCTTGTCAAAACTAGCGTAATCAGGCGATGCGGAGAATGACATGGACGCCGCTATCACTTTCCACCAAGTCACTGAGTTCACCAATTTTCAAAGCAAACGCAGCTTTTTCAAAGGAACGAGTCATCTTGCCGCGCGTGAACGGTCCCAAGTCACCTCCACGCTTTGCACTGCATACAAACGCTTTGCATCAGTAGTGTTAGAGCAAAAAGAGTCGGAACCACACACGCACCTGCTGCAATCGCTCTCCTCCTTGGCGATTCGCTCAAACAGCTCGCGTAGCGCTTCAACCGGTCGCTAGGAAATAATGTAAATGACTTTTTAACAACATTTTTCAAGTCAATTCTTTTGCACTAGTAATCATACATCACGCTCCGCCTCAACGCAAGCCAGAAGTTTGTCTCGAATTCCACGAGCCTTGGCTTCTGCTACTGCTTTACTCCGAGTGATAGCTTCCTGTCGCCAGGACGACGGTCTTCGGGATCCCGAGTGCTTGACAAGAATGTGCAGCGCCTAGATAGAAACACGCCATCGACTACAATGAATACTCTTGAAAATTTTTTGTAAAATGAGCACCAATACGCACCTGAATGCTCTCTGAACCGGATGCGTCATCGGTCGAGCGGCGCTTCGTTGTTTCAGACGCTGTGCGATGCCGGAGCTCACGCTCTTTGGCATGTACGTGCGAGAGCTTCCATGTTTTTTCCCCGCTCTTGACGTGTAGAAAATACACCTTGTCGGGACGACTTTTGCTCTGCACCTCCTTCCACCCACGTGGCAGGTCCTTGGGTGTCGAACTCATGAGCGTAGGGCAGTTTTACGTATTTATAGCCAGTTAAAGAGGAGAAAGGCACAAAATAAAGGCTTGTTTTTCCGACGTGTAATAAAGTTCCACCGAAAAGAGCAGGCGCATCATTAGTTTACTGATTAATGTAGCGTCAACCGGTTATGGTCCGTTCACTGAGCAATTTGGTTCTGATTCTGCTGCGTCTACCATTTGTTTTCGTGGTTCGCTTTTTGTTATGGGCGTCGCATAAAGTCGAACCTTATTATTTTCAAACGCAGGCTTCTCGCTTAACGAAACTGGGCACTCATCGGTCTTTACACTGAAATGCATGATGCCGCAATTCGAGAAGATCTTCCTGCAGTCACTTGTCAAACACTGAGAACAATTATCTTCCAGATGAAGGCAATCTTTTAACTGCACTTTACTGCACACATTGACTGGGGATAGAGAACGGTCGTTTGTCGGAAGATCTCGTACCTTGCTTACATCGCCTTTGTGCAAAGGATGTGACACCTGGTTGAACATATAGGCTCGCGCAGGCAGATTAATGACGTAAAGATTCTAAGATAGCCTCTTTGCATCTTTCAGACGCGCAATTCGCAAAGCTCGGACGACTTGTCGGGCTCTATGGCCTTATATGGCTGCTGCAATTGCAGTTCTGCTAGCTGAAACTCGTCGTGGCGCTCGATCTTTACGAGAAACTTCTATGCACAGGAGCCCGGCGATAGCGCCTAATGTGGGTAAGGTTAAGGCTTACAATTTGCAAGACAAGAAAAGAAGACCCCCCTTGTGGATTAAGGAGGCACTTGGGCGGCCTTGATCATGGGTAATCATGTGGGCGTGGTGCTTGCATGGGAGCCCTGGGCACTTACCCTTAAAACGCTTTCATTTAGGTTTTTAGATCAGGAACGCATGATCGAGCAGATAAGAGCAACGCTCCGCTCGGTGGGCTTAGAGTTCGTCGAACACGTGAAAGTAATTGCGTGGTTACATTTCGTAAAAAACGAGATATACGATTCTCTACGATGGGAAGTGATAAATGGCATCAAATAGATCGCTTCGGTTGTGCCAAACGCGCTACTATTGTGCATAAGACTCCGAAAAATCACGATTAAAGTCGAAGTTTGTGGATTTTTAACAACCCGCACGTGCCGATAGGCTTTGTAAGGAGGCCGCGGGCTTTATCCTCGGGAAGTTCTCAAAAGTCGGCCACTTACATTTACATGTGTGGCCGTCAAAGTGCTGTGGATAGCAAAAATACTTTTCTTTTGGCCTGAATGACTCTAATGAGAACATCGTATGCCTTAAAAATATATCGTCCTTCATATCGTAGTCGTTCGGAGCAACGACATAGTTAGGCCTGCGTAAAGCATTTGGTGAGCATTGGAGTTTGCCAGACTTGTACAGGACCCGAAAGTTTTACCCCAAGAAAGGTTATAACGCGTTTATATTAAGGGACATGTGAAGCATTTGCATTGCCATCCTCCCGAATCATGGTCTGATTGAGCCGCGAATGGCCTAAATTCCAAAAAAAAATTATTCAAAACTTCTATTAGTGCCTTTCTCATGGCAAGTGACGCCTTGTCACGGAAGATATAGACGTATTCGGCAGGTTTTCTGCCTGAAATGAGATGTTCATCACTATTCAGTTGTAACATCTCGCAGCCGGTGACATTATTGGAAGTGCTACAAACGACACTGTCTTGTTCGGCAAAGCTTATACTGTAATCAAATACAATTTAGTGTTAGCTTTGCCACCGTTAATCAATGTGTTTATCGAATAAATCAAACAAAGGCTTTACGCGAGCTACAGAGCCCGCGTAACACTTGTGCATACAATTTGCCAGGCCTAATGACTTCCTGGGATCCTTTTGGAGTGTAGTGAAAGACGGCATTTAAGTTCTTGAGTATTCGCAACCAAAGCAGTTGAGAAATTCAATCCTTCTTGGCGCAAAAGCACATTTGTCAATGCTGATAGAAGTTGATTGGTCCTCATGTCCTTAAAAACTTGCCTTATTTGGCCTAAATAGACCTTAAGCCTCAATTATTATTTTTCAGACCGCCAACAGATAGATATATCGTAGAAACATGTGTGGGCAAATGCCCACAAAGTAGTTTTTTGTAACTAAACGGGTTTATGCAGCCGAAACTCTTGATAAACCGTATGACAAAATTAAACAATTCTCTAACATACTACTAAATGTACGAGCCGCCAAGTAGAGTATAAAATAATCCCTCATTCGGTTCAAATCACATTTATTTACCAAAAGTGATGCCCTGTATAAGTACACCTGGGTTTGTTGTAAAGCAGAAAGTGCTTACTTCGAATCGGCGCTTGTGCAGGAGCCCTTGCACAATTTGTATCATTATGAGCATAAACTATATGCCATATTACGTTTGGGTGCACATGAAGGTGGTGAAGAGTGCGGAAATCTCAGCTTTCGCTCCGTGCCAATCTTTGCCTCCTGGTGGTAAAAACATTAGTAAAGTCACACTGCTCTGCCGTTGTCTGATGACGCACTTCAAATGTCACCCCTCCTCCCATACCAATCTCTTGTCCAAGTATTACTTTTAATTATGTCGTACACACAACAGAGAAAATACTTTGGCCTTGGAACGCTGGATTGAGTGGCTAGTACGTAGCGACTTTTCGAACCGATTATTTTAGAAATCGCAATTTATATGGCCACTGCATGCCCAGACTTGCCCATGCCAATCACAAATAGTTATAATTTTTCGGACGGTACTTTTAGGCCCTATAATCACTTTGGACCTATTCAGCAGCCAATTGCGCCAGAATTGACCCATTTTCATTGTGTTCCTTCAGAGCATTAATTAACCTGTCTTGTCGCACCGTGATCGATTGCCCTTGCGTAATATTGCGATACGCCAGATATTTTCAAGACTTGAAATGACCTCGTGTCCTTGCGTGAGTCCACGACCTTACTTTTTATATAAGAGCTGTCACTTTTTCAGAATCAAATACCTTATGACGTGTTATTCATCATAAGGACCAATGTCTTCCCACTTGGGCTCTCCGCCACTACTTGACGACGATGTTTTCCTGGCTTTGTGGCCACCAGGGACCCCTGAAGCCCCTTGAGGAGCCAATAGTTCACTCCATCGGCATCTTTAAGATCGAGACAAATTGTGTACATTATTTGATTGCAGCAACAGCCAGGAAGTCCTTTGAGACTGAACTTGAGTCAGCGGTTCTCCGGACGTGAGTTTTGGATTGAGGAAAAGCTTGACGATGGACTTTTGCTGGATCAAGCCTGCGTTTGCGATTGAAGAGCAATTTATACAGTATGTTCCATCATTACGTTCTACACATGTGAGCGATAGTTGTCGCGAACGCGATCGCACCAACGATTTTGACGAACAGCGTTTGCAACGGTTTCAAAAAGGGTTCTATTGAATCGTTGCTTATTCTTATTTAGGTCTTAAATCCTCGCAATCTCCAAACGAAGAAATGAAGAAAATTTGGGTGGTGTGGAACTTGCTAGCTACCAGGAACCAGCTGATGTAAGGTTTTCTGACAAGTTCCCTCTCCATCGGCGCTGTTTCCGGTCGTTATAGATGGAAGTCAAATAAGAAATGGATCAACACCGAAGTTAAGTGGTCAAGAAGCTCCTAATTGCCTCTTGCCTCCCCATATCGGTCATGGAATTTGCACCATTTTAAAGATCGTCTCTTGTCTCCGAGGTAAACGAGTCTTAGGCACATTCCACAAGTGAGCACCCACAAACTTTTATGCAAAAGCGCAAACAAGTCTTACCGGCACGGATCAAACTTTTTGTCAAAAGCACGGCAGGAAGTAGTCATTTTCGATTTTCTAAAAGCAACGATAGAAGTTGCTCAGATCCGGTTTCACTACGCTGAGACTACTGATACTGCTCATTGCCCACAAAGTGTCATTTCGTGCGCGAGCATCAGGCTGCAAGCGGTAACTCTGCCCGAAATTGTCGTCGCCGGCGGAGGCGTGTTTAGGCAATTACCGCTGGTTTGTTTGCTGCTACAGAGAAGTACATCATCGTCAGAAAGAACATTTGTGGTCTTTGTTCGAGTCTAAAGCACTGTCTCTACGACCGTCATTGACCATATCAGCATTGTCTCTGCTTGATGATGATGGGCTACCGTAAAGACGTCACAAGGGAAAAAGAAGTTCTCTATGACGAGCAAGACATCAGCCTCACCACATCCAATTAAAGTATCGATTGGACAACTGGAATTGTGACAAACTTTAATCATTCACTCGAGCCAAGCCAGCAAAGCCTATGTGCCTCGAAGAATTGTTGCATGTCGATCGGTCATATAATTCTACACTCGTCGGCTGATGCCACTGGAAGAACTAAGCCAAATGGAAAAGCCGGATTAACCTTTAACTGTGTTGAGTATATTTGTAATTTCAGCTGAGTAAATGAATCAAGTAAAATGTTATTACACCAGCAAGAAACTATTTCCAATCGGATACGAAACGCTTGTGAAGGTCTTTTATTGACCTGCCTTAATTGGGATCCTATGGGTATCGAACCAGGTACTAAATGCTCGAGCCACATGGTCGGTCAGACATAATTATGAAGAAAATGGCTATAAGCTGTATTAAGACATCGTCTCTACTTCTGGAAAATAATGTAAATTTATAAGTTCTAACGTTTGTTAAGACTTAATTGTGATTGGATTAGTCATTTGAAGCGGTTTTGAAGTAAATGAGATTTTGGATTAAATGTTGGATATAAAGGTAATGTTCTAAATCAAATTGATGACCTAGAAAACGAGTAGCAATTATAAAGTTTTCTTTCTCGTGTAGCGTGTGACCATTACAATAAATGATCTAACTTTCTTCTCACTGTCGTCAAAATCCAACATTGATAGAGATTCCTGACGCGTTTGTTCGTATTACCTGCCACCCGCTTCATCGTGATCTTTGAAACGGAAAGAAGAAAAATGTATTCGGACACTATGCTTGTTTTGTTCAAAAAGAAGGGTGCAAACCATGCAAACAAAGAGGGGGATTCTTCGGCATCGCCAAGATACTGCTGCGGTGTTAAAAACAGTGCGGCACAGATTTTCTGACTTTCAGGCACGCGGCCTCTGCTAACTTCAACCATTGCAATCCCTACGTTTTTAGACACCATTGTCACTCGCAGCCGTTTGTACCTCGTTGTCTCTTCCTTTATACTTCTTTCTGGGTTTATCACTGAAAAAAAAAACAGCACAGCTCCAAAGGAGGAGAGAACTAGCGATTGACGGCTTTTCTGCTCTTTTTCTCTTTTTTCACCTCCGCCTTGGAGATTAAAGGATAAATTCGTGCAGTAGGAGCCATTGCGACGTCTTTGTGACGCATTAAAGCATAAAATTGATCAAAAACTATAGTTCATATGGAGCTTAGCTACCCGCTCGTGCGCGTGCCCATCGAAAGTGCCAGTAGAAGCTTTCGTCTATATTATAAGGAGCTGACGCGTGAATTAGCGCAGGCCACGGCACAGGTTGAGGCACTGGATGATATCCAGCAGCCAGGGCACCGAATGGACGTCGAGGTGGCCATTGCCAAGCTCACAGAGCTGGCAAAGAGGCTACGGGACTTACAACAGAATGCCAAGAACAGTGCAGTCGAGCAACAGACTGCATTACAGAGTTGTATCACGCGCACACGGCACCTTAGAGCCCTGGAAGAATCAAAAACAGTTGGGGACTCTTTTAGCCCGAGTCACGAGGACAAATTGCTTCATGATAGACTCATTGCCGACTACTTGCTGAGTCAAGGATACCTCGCGAGTGCCAAGGTCATTGAAATAACAAAAGGTGAAGCCGGGGCCAAAGTTTGTGCAATGCATTGAGCAAGATTTTCATTTTGTTGTTCAATTTGCACAGATGTTGGCCATTTGGTAGACCACGAGCTTTTTGTAGAATGTCAAGCGGTGCTGAAGGACTTACACGCTCATCAGACTGAACAAGCGATCACCTGGTGTTCACAGAATGGCTCGCGATTGCGACGATTGCAGTCGCCATTTGAGTTTCTACTGCGCATGCAGGAATTTATCGAGCTCGTGCGCGCTCACAAGCCCTTGGACGCAGTCCAATACGCGCGTACTTATCTTACACCACTCGCAATGCAGCCAGACGAACAGACTCTTCGTGACTCTGCCATCAGCCAAATGCAGGTTGCCATGGCGACATTGGCATTTGAGTCGCCTCACAAGTGCGGTATAGAGGCGTATGAGAAGGTATTTGCAATCGACCGTTGGGTGACTTTGCAGACAATGTTTCGCAAAACATTTAATGACGTCTACGGCATGCACAGTCCACCGTCGCTGTGTATTGCGCTGCACGCCGGGCTGTCTACCTTAAACACACGAGCATGTCATCTCAGACGAAACGCCAATTTACTGGCCGGAACACATGGTAAGCGCCAACGTCGAGAAAGAAATTGTAACGATGCTGATACTGGGGACAGTGATAACGAGAGCGATGAACAGCAGTTAAAGTTGACTTCGTCCGAATATAAGGAGAAATTTGCTGATGTAACCAGCAGCAAGAAGCGCAAGTACATTCGTTCGAAGCATGCTGTGCCCATCTGTCCAGCTTGTAGCGAAGTTGGCAGTCAATTATGCACCGGACTCCCTTATGCGTACCATCCGCATTCGCGATTGGTGTGCCGCGTTACGCAAAGTGTCATGGACGAGCACAACCCGCCTCTCGTGCTTCCAAACGGCCAAGTATATAGTAAACGGGGCATTGAGCTTCTTTCACAGTGTAGCACTGATGGCATGATCAAGTGTGTCGATACTCAAGAGAAATTCTCACCAAACGACATCAAGCCGGTCTACATTCTGTAAAAAGACGCACATATATGTCCTCAACTGTGCCGTGTTATTTCGATTGCAATATACATTTGCTGGTTGCGGTTCCAATTATGTTACGCCAGAGATGCCACAGCTGTACATAGAACCCGAGGTGCGAAAGCACCCAAATGTTGCAAGTTTTCCGTGACAGTTTGCATAAAATCCTACTCATGCGACGTTAGCATTAGCTTGCGAAAAGAATTAATTTTCGCTCAAGTCTTACCTGGGTCACTTTCATGTTCGATTTTTTAACTTCTTTCGTAAGTAGCACGAGATACATGGCCTCATCTACTCTTGATATATAATACGTTGTCTTTTGCCGCCGCTCGGAATGCTGGAAGCTAATAATGCGCAAATCAAGGCAACGAATTAGGCGATGCATGCACTGAAATTGTGAAAAACTTACACGGGGACAACCGAGTCGAGCGAAGCGCGATTATCCATTATAAGACTGATAATATTCGGCCAGTGATCAAGTGGGGGTGACGAGCCTTCCGGATAACAAAACACTGCTGGCCAACTACGCAGACCCCAAAGTTCAGAAAAGTCGCTTTGCTCTTCAATTTCTTCCCGATCGGTTTGCATAAACAACGCGTGATTCGCCTCTTGATCAGTTGACTGGCGATGTCCATTTCCTGGCGATACATTTCTTCCTCTTGTAGACGCAGGCGAGTGTATGCGGCTATTGTTTCCGGATGTCTTTGTAGATCCAGCAAAAATAATTTCTTCTTGCTCTTCCTTTTCACCCTGCTTTCCTTGACCTGTATGACTGTGTAGCGCATTGCTGGAACTTGGGCAGCGATAGCCGTTCTCATAGTAATGCGCACCCTTATTTTCAAGTGCTTGCGTCTCCAGAATTAGCATGATGCGAGTTGTGCATTCGTCTTTTCGGTATGCTGCAGCAACAAATCAAGTAAGAACATATGTTAGATGAGCATATAAACTTGATTGAAATGTTTACTAAATATTCATTAACCGCGTGAAAGCAACACATCCATCAGTCCAAGATACGAGATTCCAAGAGGCGTTTTAATAAATCGCGTAAGCTCAAGCGTAAACAAATCCGTCTTTTTCTCAAAAGGTTCAAGCCATCGATGAAAATAAAGCGTAAATTTGGCCACGAGAGAACGATAAAACCTTTTCGACCACTGAAATACAGGTAGAGCAAACCCGTCGTCACGCTCTTGTTTTTTCACAGAAGAGGCCATCATTTCAGCCGCTACTAAGTTTGTGCTTCCAAGCACCATCCCTCCACCGTTTGCAGAGTCATGGGTTTCAAGCGATGTACCAGCACCACCTCTACTACATCCGGTACTATTGCCTCCACCACCCAGGATGGCTTGCTCTAAAACGTTGTTAGGCGTCAAAGAGTTTGCACCCTCTGTATTGACGTACGGGTCGCCTAGCTTCTGCACAAGTCCACGGTAATTTGGCAATGCAGAGGCCAGCCCACTGCCACGTCGTAGTAGATTGCTGTGCGAGAAAAGACGCCGAAAGGTACTGTGTGTCTCGGAAGAGGCTGGACTGAAGCTGCTGGCAAGAGAAAAGCCTGAATGATTTCTCTCGAGCAAGATTTTTTCGTCGGCATGATCATTGGAAGAGTCTTCCGTATTAGCACATTGACCACCTTGACCTCCACCACTGACACCACGTGAGTCACAGCTTACATTGGACTTGGAGAAGTGACCACGAACAAGCGATGAATTAGACTGACAGCTTGTGTTAGAGTACATCGAGTCGGATATGATGCCATCCTTTTCATCCGACTCGCCCAAAAGTAAGTCTTCTTCTTCATCGCCAGCAGCATAATCAACACCGTTACCTTCAAACAACGGGTAGTCTGAACAAGCATCGATATGGTCACTCCACGAGCGCAATTTAGCCTTAAGCCGATGTAGTGCCACAATTGAGCGTGTAAAATCATATTCTGCCACTCGAATTTCGCACTGAAAAGCAGCACGCACTGTACTCAGTTCCTTAATCGTCGACTGTTTTATCGTCTCAAGTAGCGGATGGTTTAACACATCAAAGCGGAGCAGCATGGCCTTCAATTGCTCTAGCATCTTAATTGTCATGAACACAACAAAAAAACGCTTGAATGAGATATGCATCGCAACAAATTATTGCAAATTAATTTGTACTCACACTGTGATAGTCACGAGGGAGAGAGGCAAGAGCCAGCCCACGATAAATTTTTATCATCGGAGCACGAAGCTGCCGATTTAATTTACATACAAAAGTAAGCAGCATCAGCAATTTCAGTATGATCGGAAATGACCATCACTTTACTTGTAAACGCACCGAAAAGAACTCTGCCCCTTGCTCCAGCAGCTCAACGTAATAACTCATATCGCCACACGCTGCTATCTCCATCGTTTGCCTTGCTTCTGTCTCACCTTCCCTCTCCTCTTGACTTCCATGTATAGTCACAATAGCGTTCTTATTGCTTTCGAAATTAGGTGAATAAACGGCAGATTGGTGACGATGTCTCGTCACAATGGGCTTCAGCTCGTCTGCCAAATACTTCATGAGCACAATCAATTTGCCATACATTTGTTCAATCGTAAGTGTCTGGACCAGCTCTGCCTCCAGGTACTTCATCGAATGGTATCTACAACAACCCACGTCATTTAATACTTTGTTTATAGCTACGTTGAAGCAAGTTTAACAACATACGTGCTTTCACATGACGCCCCAAGCTTGATCATGACTTTCAAGGCCTCCCACCCCTTCCACTGTATCTCCTCTTCGTCCTCCAAAATCAACAGCGCCTGTAGCACAGGTAAATCTTTGTAAAGCCATAATAGTAGCGACAGCTAAGGATTTTGACCTTGTGGAACTGAAATTTCTCCAGCAAATCGAAAAAAGTGGGCAAATAGCGAGTAAAGAGGCGGCCGATGGCGTCGTCCAAGCTCGTGCACGACGACGAGCCCGCCGAATGAGGGGACCCTGATAACGGATACCGCATCGACAAGCTTGTAAAACGGGGAGTTAGAGCAACAGGACTGGATCCTGCAGATAGATAGCGGCGAGAGGTTTGCTGTTGCCCCGTGTTAACCGGCTGGTCGCTCGGCATGGCCTTTAAAGTACTTGATGCGGAGTGATGGTAATTCTGCAATGTAGTGATAGACAACATTTATTGAAGGGTGAATGGAAAAAATGTACCTTTTCTCAAATTAAATGGATCCAAATCTACCAACTTTTCCACCAGAATGAAAAAAAATCTACCTACGAACTATCGAAAAATAGAAAAGTATTTTTTTTTATCTAACTTACTAAAGAAACATAATTTTATGCTGCGCATTACTGGTGCATCGACGCTTGTTGTGTCCCACTTGACCACAGCTGCCGCATCGATAAACAGTGCACGTGCTAAGCCCCATTCATGTTCCTTCAACGTCTTGTTTCTGAACTTAAGATTTGAATTTTCCATAAGGTGACGATAGCAAAAAAAAGTGGTATCACTTTGCCATTTTCTTTCATTGCTGGCGCTAATTCCTTGCCACGATCAGATATTACGAAGGCTGGGAGTACAGATAAGTGCTGGAACGGGAACTTAATGGACCACGCCCAATTTGGTTAAGTCTCACTGCTGACGGATGCGACTGCAACAATCTGAATCTCGTTATTTCCATTTTTAAACACGCCACCAACAGCACAGCTCCAACTCTGTTCTTGAGAAAAGTGCCAACCAGTGCCATGCCGCGAAATGCATATGAAGCAAACGCATGAAATCCTTGCATATAACCTTTCATTCTCCCAGAATGAAAAAAAATGCAATAGTGCATTGGCTATATCAGATCTGAAATTCAGCAACACGTACCCACGGTAGCCAGCCCGTTTCTAGGCGATAAAACATGCCCCCAAGATAAGTCCAGGCTTCGACAGTCCCCCTACCCAGAACTACCAGCTCTTTTTATACACATAAGTGCTCGTCTATGCGTTGATCTACGCAGCTCAGCTTGATGACGAAGTTTCAACGGTGCGCATACATCTCTCTTCTGTACAAGAAGAGGGATCGCAGCGACCCCAAGAATAACCGTTCGATCACGTTACTCAATCACGACGCAAACTTCGATACATCATTCTCTCGCACCACCTCGCCTCAATCCCCCCGCGACTTATCAGACAGAATTCACTAAAGGAAAATCAATTCGACACGCGTTGTTGCGCTCCAAAGATCCTTAAAATCCTGTCGAGAGGAGGGCTTTGAGGCCACCAGTGCAGTTCTCTTGGACTTTGCAAGAGCGTTTAACAGAATATTTTGACCAGCTCTTGACCAAGTGCTTCGACACTTTGGCTTTGGCTTCAGCCTTCGGGATGCTGTAAAGACTTTCATCCCAGCACACTCATGAGTGTTCTTGTCAACGGTGTCAAAAGTGACTTGGGGTGCGGCGTCCGCCAAGATGGCTCTCTCTTTCCTGCTTCCACATAAAGTTCATCGAACCAGAGCTTAACTTTCTGCGCGCAACGGCGGGCCACCTTAGCATCAAAATTCCTTCACGCTCGAAGGCCAATTATCTTCTCACATTTGTCGACGATTGCATTAAACTTATTTAAGACCTCTGTGACGCCCCGGAATTTGTCGATGCCGTGCTCCATTATGCGTTGACTGCGGGCCTTCAGCTCAACATAGACAAGACGGATTCTTTCGTTGTAAGTCTTGCACGTGGGGATACGCGCGGCTTTTTCTAACGCTGGCTATCAATCGACCCTTGACGACTGCTTTGCAATTCTGCTAGGATTTCGTAAAGCTCTACACTGCCACAAAAGTTAATACTGGATGCGCTGCTACCAAAGGTGTCGGCTTGATATCAACTCTGGCGGTACCGAGAACTTACACTTCGCGGGCGGGCCGTAATCTTGCGCACGACCATCCTTCCATTTCTCTCGTATACGGCTGCAGTAATAGTCTCAACTTCGTAGTTTTGAAAAAAAGTAAAACCCCTGTACAAGGCTTTTCTGTTCCAACTATCATATGATGCCGACACCAAGCTTCACGCGACAATAACCTCAGGGTGAACGTACCTTACAAGCGCAGAAGGAGGCTTTGAGACTCCAGATGAACGTGCGCCCTTCGACTCGGCTCGTTCCGAAGCGCCATGCGGTGTGATTGTCTTTTCTCGTCAAAACCACGCCGGTTCTCGATTGCCGTCGAGGTTATGACGAAGACGCTCGTCAAAGAAGAGGTTGCGTTCGAAATCGTTAACGCCTCTATTCCTATAAAACGTCCGATATCTTGGTCTTGGCTCCTCTTTTTGTTCTTCCAGGAGTGGCAGCGACTGCACGACTCGGACGCGCATACCCCAGTCTCCATGTCAATGGACCACTCTGGAACAACACTCGCAGCGTCAGTTTTCATGCGCATCGAAGCTTGGATGACATAGTCATACATTAAAGAGTTTACGGCTCAGAGACTTCGCGAAGCACCACGGCCTTCTCTTCACCATAGTCCTATGCAAAAAGTTGCTAGCCGAGGTGGGCTTTGCCAGCCCACGGCTTTAAACACTAGCAGCCTCATACTTGAAAAATCAAGTCGGGGAGTGAGTCGACCTTAAGGCACCGGTCGCCAAGCTGATGAGCCGCTCCGCACAGATCACATCTGCCACCTACGTTCGGTCTTTCCGAGGAAAGCCATTCGTCACATTAAAAACCGGGACATACATCGACTTTTCCAGAAGCTGCCCAAGATTGAGCGCATGTCTTTAGGGGCGTTGTAGTGCTCACATAACCCGACTGAGATAACGTATGGCTACGCAAGCGATCTTCAGATATCGGCGTACTCGAATTTCTCAGCGACGTCAGCTTTGGTTGCAGCACAACGCAATCGGCCTTAAATTTAAGTATAAATCCAATTGCTAGACGTCGACTGCGCTCACGACTGTAAAGAGGTCGAATCCGCGCACCATCTCTTCTAGGACTGTGAATTTGCCCGTGCGCTGTGGGGCCGCTTCGATCCCTACTACACGGATCTGACGAACAAGACGCTTTCTTAGGAGGCAGTTCTGTCTTTCCAGAAATCTGAGTTGTCGTAATCCGCTATACGCTTTGGCCAGCACAACTTCCTCCCAAAATTCAACATCATCCGCACCAGCATACTCCGGAGCCTATGGAATTCATCGCAATGAGCGCATCTACTGTCTTAAGACTTTGTCAAGCGCAGCGTTTTTGGTTGCCCACTCGAGTAGCTATGTGAGGCTTCACCTACAAAGGCTAGTCACAGAATCCGGCAACCCTCGACTTCACATGCCTTGCCGAAGCGTAATAACGCTTTTCAAAGGGGAACCCCCAATGTGACTCAAAACCGCACCGATTTATGGATTTGATAAGCACTCACGGTGCAGTTTCTGCTTCATCGCAGTGGTACACACTAAATTGGTCTGACGCACAAAACTCAAAACGACCGAGTCGTTCTCATACGGTTTCGACTACACTGGGTTGAGCTACGCCATACTCAAAATCATTTCCCAAGCCTTCAATGCTCTTCTTTCTTCTTCAACGCGATTTCTACGCTTATCATAGATAAGCATAATGGATATTATTTTGAAATAGCTAGCCCGTATTTGGCTCGTATTAGGTCGTCTGAGGCGATGCTATGAATTCGTAGCGTGACTTTTTTACACACCCTTCGCAGTTGTACGCCACACAGCTGTGCTGTGAGCCCTGAATTTTGACGTGGCCCGCCGTGCATCTCGTCGCCGTTTTATAAGCGCAAATTAAAATCAGCTAGCATTTTTTCATTTACTTCGTCCGAGAAAATGTGTGTCGGCTTGGAACTTTATTAAGCAATCTTGTGCACAAAATTAATGTAGTCTACGCGCCTGTGAAAGTCGCATTTACTCCATGGATCGACTACATGACCACCACGCGAATTGAGTGCCAGATTATTGTACAGACCGGGATTGAAACAAATGACGTTCAATTAATAATGTATACATCCATAAAAGAAATAAAACATGGATTTTGAAAGTTTCTTGAACTCAATCAAGACACAACGAAAAATCGGTAAAGATCTAGCTTGCGCAACCGTCGAATTAAGACCAAACAGGTGCAGCTTGCTGCGCCGAGTAAAAAATACCGTTTCAAGATCTGCAGCAAATTTGTTAGAACGTTTATCTTGCGGTCACTGCTTAAAGCTTGACCACGGTAGGCACAATACACTAGTCAATTTTCATCACAGAGCGTGCAGCCAGAAATCATCCAAAGACAGTAAGCGGAGGAGATGACGGAGCGGTTACTAAACAACCTAACAGATACAACAAAAACTAGTCTAATGGCAGCAAAAGCTTAAAAAAATAGGGAAAAAGAGAAGCAAATCGAATTGCTTACAAATAAGTGCTATGGTAAGAAGTGGCTCGCATCTGAGCACAAACTAGATGCTAAATCGACAATCTGACAGTGACTACCGCTTCAATGGTGTGTGGTACATGACGCGCTTACAGCAGGGTTTGACCAGCAACCTTTGGGCTAACAGCCGCAACGCTGCTGCTGATAGAAATATGGCGCAGTGCGACTTCGTTTTGGTCTGGAACCTCTGTCGAACAAAATACTTACAGAATTTCGCTTAGTTGTGTGGCTGCCCTGCTCTCGAACCCACGATCTGCGCTTCCCCTGGCCGTCATGATTAAAGTAGGAGGAACAGGCGGTAACAAGCTATATACAGTCCATCTTAGAATTCGTGTGCCTTTTATTGAGAAAATACCCACGAGGCCTCCGCACCGGATCAAGTGATTTTGCAATTAAAGGGATTTGCTGAAGCGTGTTCACTCTAACTTGGTTTGCATAACGAAGTGTGATCGGTGTAGGGTCAGAAGAAGAGGTACAAAGTGAGACTGCTGCAACTGATTCCCTTACCTCAGTGGCGTAAGCGCCGACATCAGCAGACCAACTCTTGTCAAGCCAATCACGACAAAGAAGTCTCCAATATAGGCAAATGGATCAACTTGCTTGGAGTCAAATACGACAAAGATGACGATATATTAAAGATACTGATGCCGGTAGCACTGACAAAACACAGATCACAAGTTTTGGACATCGACGCCAATCTAGTACGCTTGGGGAGAGCGCTAATCCAAAGTGTGAGGATGTGTTGCTGTTTTCATGCCGCCCTTAGATAAATAAGCCAATGCATAATATCGAAACATATAGTGATAGCCATATGATGCTAAAAGTGGGCTTACAAGAAAATTGCACACATTATTGAGGGTTATTTAGGATGGTTGTAGTGGTAAAAGTCATCGCTGGTCCCTTTTTCCGTGACCAAAATAAACAGTTCGGATGTACAAGATTCGAGTGAATGAGGAATTGTTGCAATCTGGAGGCATTTTCTAGCAATGATGCCGCTCTGTTTTAGCAAAATTGAAGGTGACGGAGTTGTCTGAGCCGATCACGTCGGCGCCGAAGGCAGATAACCCACCCGGACAAAAGCGAGCGTCAGGAATTCTTAATTTGGGTCAAATGGGTTGAATTTGCTTATCATGACGGCCTTGTTCTGGACGAAGTACTGGAAATCTACATGCGGTATTTAATTGAGGTACCATCATAAAATATTCGCGTCAGCTGACGCATATCTTTATCTTCAGCCTTACCATGAAGGCCGTCTGCCGTGGTGCGTTTGTATAAGCTGCTAGAGCAATGGAGACCTTAATTTTTAATTCGATCGTTAATATCTCTTTGAATTGGGATGACCAGTAAGCTCAACTTGCCTTTCTGGATCGACTGCGCACGGGCACGGTCCGGACGGACGTGCTTCATGGATACCCTACCTCTTTCTATGAGGCCTTCAAAGGCAATAGATGCTAAAGTCACTTTTGAACCTAACGGCAAAACTGGAGGTATCGGACGGCTCGATTTCTATGGATATAGAATATGCTGATGAGGTGAAAATAGACCTTTGAGCTCATACCATCTGTAATAGCACAAGTTTTTTAGCGGGGTATTTCTTGCGCCAAGCACACCAGGATTCAAAGAGCCGAAATCACACGCCCAACCAAATCTCTAGTACCCTGTCGGGCAAAGGCAGCACCCAATAGACACAAAGCAACCTATCAAGGAAAAGACGACGATGTTTGGTGCAGATTACACAGGGCGCGTATCGCCTTCCATGGAAGGGGTTGCCAATGATGACAGCACTCGACTATTCGCCTTTCTGAAAAGAATCACTAGTACGATCTAAGCCAGTAGGCACCTGAAGCATATTTTATCAGTAGATGCTCTCATTTAGTACTACGGCAAGGCTCTGTGAGGACTGAAGCATATAGCCACTTTCATAAGTTTTGTGGCTTTATCGAGCCGGCTACACATTGGTCTCGACTTATGTGGAATCGGCTTAGAGGCTAAGCATTCTTACAGTGGCCTTTATGTGACGCCGAAGATGCAATCGTTCGCACTAATGCTGATCGCTTTTGTGCGTATGCAATCCAGAATACCGTGAGCGAACAATACGTCTTTCTTTCCATGTTCTACACTATACTAACGTATGTCTACTCATACACAGTGCAAATTCTAAACAAGTGCGTTGCCATACAACTAAACATTGTAGGCATGGCCGAGAGCCTAGGAATATGTCCAGCCTTTTTTAAAGCATACTGATCTGAGTGCTGACTTGATGTCACTCTAGCATGAGAGTTTGGTAGCACTTATCGACAAAGTCTAGTGCGCTGTGCATTGCGCATCCCCTGTCTTGTTTTGAAGCCCATCTCTTCCAGGATTGGGTGTCCGTTCTAGGATGGTCGCCGCATTACGCTTATCATAAGCGTGTGCGATGCATCACTTGCTGTTTCCTTCACAACAGAAAATGTCAGCGAGAAATGAGGAGACACAATTTGCCAAGGGATGCGTCAACAATCCACGTTGCACCTTTGGCAAAGGATAGTCCCAAATTAAGTCTCGCCTGGCTTTCTATAACCGATCAATTTCATGACATACATCTTTATCAGGTGTGACGACGAAGGCGGGTCCCGAACTATTGCATGCTAGCTTTTTTTTAACAAAGAACAATACAGTTTTTAATAACCTTACAATGTCAAACATCCCTAATTTGCACAAAGTCACTCTTTTGGTAACTTTAAAACCGCATCATTCAATAGAAATGTGATTCTGATATTTTCTTTGGCCTTACTTATAATTTGCATAAGAATGTTTTCTCGTAGAAGTAGCTAAGCATTTTTGGAGAAAATGCAGAAGGGGTTGGGCCAAGAGATGTACAAAGTCAAGAAAGCCTCTTACAGGCGTCGTTTTTGAACCTTTCGGATCTAGAACTAATGTTCAGGGTCGTCTGTGGCGCGTCACACTTCACCATCGGCCACAAATAGATATCGAGGACGAGATCGAGTGATCACCTTTCAATTGGTCCCTCCAGGCTGCAAGAATCACTATTCTATCCATAGCAATGAGGTTCTTGCGATAAAGCAGGCTTTAAACAAAATTAAAAGCTTGGAACCAAGCGCTAAGCTTGCAAAGAATAGCCAGATGGTTCTTGTTTGCAACGCATAGCTTTGAGGTGAGCCACAAGTCCGGAAATAGATGCGTTGGTGGGTGTATTTGTGACACCTAGTATCTGAACTAATCTATCGCGCGTACGCGCGCTATGACTCGTGCATTGTTCTGCTTAAAGCTCTCAAAATCGACTGACTATTTATAAGACTTGGACAATAAATTGCCGCGATAGTTAAGGACAAGACTTCATCGGTTTTCGATGGAAACGGATGGTTTGAATCATGGTGACCACCAAGAGTATTTACTTTCATAAAGAGGCTTCTAAACACTTTTCATTTATGAGAATTACGATACACCGCTTGATTATCAACTCGGTAAAATAAAGACGTATGGGTTGGTAAGCAACCCTAGCAGGTAAAAATTTCGTAGGATATGTCCCCATCATGCCAGTGTAAATATGCTGCTGGCGTTACATTGTAAAAACTTTGTGCGTAGCTAGCCGCAAATTACATTGGTATCGTGGTCAGTGAAGCACGATGACTCACTAAGCGACTGTGCCTGACACGATCGACGGTGTCAACAAAAAAAAGCAAATTCCCGATCGGGTCCTTGGCTTCTGGAGCCAGTTGATTATGACCGAGTCCCCGCTGTACGGGTTCGTCTTGAAAAAGTGTATTTAAGGCAGGCTGAACGGTAAATAGTGGACCATCCACAGACCGACAGTCAGACAGATTATGTACTTCGCATTGCCAAGGATAATCTCTTTGAATGTCTTACAATTTTCGGAAGGGTGAGTCGGTGTACTCCAACTATTTTCCAAATTGATGTCCACGCAGCCAACTTCTTATGTGTAGCGTTTTTATGATCTTCAGGACGCCAAGTTTTAAGTAAAGTCTGAGGCTCTCCACTTTTTGTATGTCAGCTCAGCGCTCAACCTTGCTATCAAGGCATATATAATAGCCATATGGCGGCCAATGACTCTTATGCTTTTCACCATATTGATTTGAAGCCAAAGAAGTAAGTACTCTATCAGAGGTGCGTTTTGAGCGACCGATCGAGCCTCGCAAGAGAGGGCAGCGCGAATTCCGAGGAAGTTTGGAGATTTTGAGCTAAGACTTAGCAGTCGAACCTTTTTGTGACGCTTATGGCTCACACGTCCTGGAGAGGTCATCTTTTTTTAAAGAAAGATTGCTCTCGCCCTCACCACTGATGCAGACTTAAAGAGCAATCTGAAGCGCGTTCAATGTGCACAGAGGCTAGTGCTCCTTGTAAGCTAAGACAGAAACGAGGCCTTCTCCGAAGCTCCTTGACCACGGCACATTCATTTCTACGCCGGAAAGAAGCGAAGCTCTTGTAAATGCCTTGGACTACTCGTGGAGTAAAGAGTATGTCTTGCTTTGCAGAGCTCGTAAGGGCAGCCGGAGCGATACCAGAGCGGCCGTTGCGATCTGTAATTTAAAGCAACGACCTTTACATATGAAAGTCGTGGTCTTTTGCCCCCGCGGTGTGCTATGGTATGAGCGACTCCATAGTCGCGTTTGAAACTCAAGTCTTTTGCACCTGGCTTGGCATTATGTCGAAGCCAAGTCATCTCGAAGGTTTTTCACCTACTAATCATGTAAGCCAATCATACTTTAGCTAGCGAAGTTCATTTAATTCGTGCAAGTTTGATTTGTAATACCTTAAAAGCGAAGGGTAATTAAAATCAGAGTTCTGACTAAAGCAATTTGGTGACAGTTCACGAGGATTTTTTAATAGCGGTTGAAATGCACCCTTGTATTAAGGGTTTTCTATCGATGCCTTATAATAATATCTTGTGAGATTAGATGCGGCATCAAAAGAATAACATAATCACTAGAAGGTTGTACTGATACAATAGCTTCTTATAATTGACGTGCTGCATGCAAATACTATGCATGGAGTGGCCTTAAGAGTTTTAGCAATAATTTGAGAAAATAAGCGTACTACTTAGCGCCATGGTTCATAACCTATTCGAAGCGCTCACGTTCTCCTCACCAAATCTGTTGCTTAGAAAGTGAGTAGACCACTCACGAGACAGCGACTAGCTTCAGCATTCAGCGGTTGACAAGTACGTTTTCATGACTTCGGGCATTTAGCCCATCCGGGAAATGTATTAAGGTCGGCATCTTTGACTTTGCTCTCTCCCTTCCAGCTCCCTTTTTTGGTGACTTCGTTAGGAAGGGAGTCCCAGGTTGAACCTTCGATTAGAAAAAATATTTTTTTTTAATCTCTCATACGTCTTTTACATGCTGACATTAAATCTGACGGTCAAAGGGTGTCCTCGATGCAATTGAGTAATTAGGACCGAAATGACATTGACCTGAAATATCCTCGCATTCTTTTTGGGTGAGAGACCAAAGTAATCGCCATATCTGGTTTCCGGAGATGTCTACAGACCAGAGGGCAAGAGAGCAAGAGAGAACGATGGGTGAGCTTTTTCCATCTGAGTGAAGTGAAAACATTTACTCAGTCTCGCCCCTTTGCAGCATTTGTAGCGGGTACAACCTCTATTTATGTAGTAGATGTAGCCTCCATTATTGGCGTAGAGTTTGACGCACAAAAGGATGTGGTCGCGAGAAAACTTTGGACGCTGAAACGACCTTCGCGAGAGTTAATTTTGACCGTCAACTATCTTTGTTGCCGATTTAGGCATTGTTTTGCCAAAACACTTTCTCCGAATATTGATATTAATCTCCCTTTTTGGAAAACAGCCAAGTCGAAGTGGGATACAATGCAGATAAAGGCAACTTTTGGTTGTGAAGCTGACTTTCCATGATACCACATCCCTTACACGGATTGTAATTTCTCGAGTTTATTGGTGTCTGCATACTGATGTATAACGAAAAAACGGTATAGATGTAGTCTGTCAGAAAGATGACTTACGATTTACTGCAATCCGATAATCATAGGTATGAAAAGACAAGATTAAACTTAACTACTTTTAGACTGTAATCTAGTGAAACGCGCATTCTTTTAGATCCGGAAACGTACATCGCTTACTGGAAAAATCATACACCCTTGCTCTATGACCCGATCACATGAGCTCTTTGAAATTCTCCAAAACGATCGGACCACCTTCTTTGTTCTGATGGGCGCGCAGTCTACGCTTCTTATAAATAACACTGAGTTTGATGAGGCGTCTGTTCTCTCGACCCTATATAGTTAGAACGCGTGCAAACTATTGAGCCCAGCGGGCAGAATTTGTACTTAAAAAGTGCACACAGCACAAAGCGCGGTAGCACCAGCGGTAGCATCTACTTTGGAACAAAAGCCAAGGTATCTGTTTTTATGTATATAAATCCAAAAGTTGCATCTAAAACAAGAAGGGAGAGATGGTCGCCAAAGCAGGTATGATTACAAAGTAAAAATGCATGTTGCAGTCGCTCTGGTAGGCCTAGCTGAAATCTAGGTACTCCACCGCGAGACCTTCTACCTGAGTGTTTTGTGTCCAAGTGGGAGCAACAACCTTATCAGTAAGGTTTAGGCTCAAGCAGCGGAAGCATTAACCTTGTGTTTGCAAATATCGAGGGAGATGAAGGGGTCCTGTCACTCCTTGGGCATGTGAAAGTACCTATGTTCATATGTGATTAAGGATAGATCCACCTCACACTCACCTCTTTAATGTGCAGGCTGCAACATCAGGATTTGCAATGAAAGATTTGAAGAAATTCACACCTTTATCGCATGCTCTCGATTGACAAGACCCCTGGAAGTATTTATAGACCCCTGACTTGGATCCAAATTCAATAGAATAAGCGTTTTTCGTCAAAGCAACATTAATTGCTTTTGCTGTGATATGCTTCATGTTAAACCGGAAGGGGCCAGCGAAGTAATTTTGCTCAAGGTTTTCAAAGGGTGCAAAAGCCGCGCTCATATTGTCATGATTTTTTTTACCAGCAAGGTGCTCTGATGTAGTAGATCTAAGTCTAGATAAAGAGGTGGGCAACTTGTTGGTGCACACCATGGCATCTATCAAAGGAGATATTAGCACTGAACGGCATGCTTGTATGTGCAAATGTACGAGGTTATAAACAACCATTTCGAGTCTTGGTAGACTCCGGCACGTCGGGAGACTTTTGAGCGAATGCGGTCAGACAAGATTGATTAAGATCTGTTTTTAGGGGTAGCACCAACCATATTCTCAACAGCCCTTCGATAAAAAATATCATCGGACTGTATAACCTTAAGATTTTATCGAGCCAAATCACTTTTCGTCCCTGCCATCGACAAGTATGGCGTGATACAAGTTATGTTTTAGCTAAAATAGAGAAGCCTCGAAACGATCTTCAGGGCAAGGACAAGTGTCGCTGCCCCATTATGCGCAACAGGGTACAAGTGAGTCATGCAAATACCTCTTATGTGCAATCGGCTCCTTGTAGCAAGAGCTTGTGTATTTTTGGGCTCGAGATAAATGTGTAAAGTATCGAAGGTTCTGACATCTTTTCAAATAAAGTGATTACATCTTAAAGTCTAGTTCTGATGACAGCGCTGCTTTTTGGAGCTGCTAAAGAGAGCGTATAGTATATGAGTATCGTATAATAAACATGCGAATGGTAGCGAAGGTCCACAAGTAAAGTAGCCATTAAAGGGGGATAAGATGTTTAGCATGCAGAGATCAAAGCTTCACAATACGGGAAATGCGTTAAGATTCTGAATAATTTCTTCATGACACAAACAAGGCCAAGTTAGTAGGGAAATATGTACCTAATAAATAATCTACGGCAAAAACCATCGTCGTGTCACGGCAATTGCAGGCACTCGTACTGCCTCACCTCTAATCCAATTACATCCACGTAAGATTTGTGCAGCAGCTCTTCTTAAGCATGACTAATGGGTGACCTGGCTGATCTTTGGAGACCCAATTGCGCAATAAAAAGACATTTACTTTGCTACTTCGATTCCGCACTTAATATTTATCATGATTTTTTCATGAATTGCCTTTGGCATCAAGAAAGTCTCCAAATATAGTAAGGAGCAATAACTATCGTCCCTGCTGTTGTGGCAGCGGTAACACTGCAAACTGACGCAAGATAAGCTGGTCTAAGCAATCTCACATCTACTTTACACTGGATGAGACGACAAACGCTTAGTAGACAGGATTTTCGTCTCTTGTTTTTGCAATACTCAAGGTTAAATACAGCTAAAAATCATCCAAATACGTTAAGAATGTGATAAATGGGCTTTTGTCCATACTGGCAAGGCCTTATACATACATTGCGCCCAGAATGAAAACTTACAGAGAAGACGACCGCTGTGGCGTTTATTCCACTTTCAAGGATCACTTCACGGCTGCATTGAAGAATACTTGCGATTAATAAATCGAGTTTCAAAACGAGTCTGATTAGATTTGTGTTTGCACCTGCTATACGGGCTTAAGCAATATGCTGCTTGTGCTTTAAGCGTTCAGACTGTTCGATCCCGCTTTTAAGGCTACTGACATACAAATGACGTGCTATGACTATGTTCTGCAAATTTGATCTCTGCAGCTCGTACCTGCATCATGAAAGCGATTGGCTTTTTTCTCATAGCCTGTGCACTCTGCATTTCTTTTAGTCGTAACAGCAGAATACGTCTTTGTCGGATCGTCCGACATTGGTCGTCATCGAAAACTTACTTTCCATTGTCCTAATGGACGATCCATGTGCCTGGACAAATTGAGAGCGTAGCACAATCATTTTGGATAACAAGTTCAATCCCCGCGTATCTGTGGACGCAGATTTTTTGGCACCCAGCTAACGATCAGCAACCTTTCGCTCCTTAAATCGCTTACCAGAGGTCGTCCCGATCTTCTTCAATCTTCAGATTAAGCCTTCAAGAGATTCCTACTTCTTACGCAATGCCTCGATCCAGATTTGATCATACGTCGATAAAATAATGATTATTCAATATGTCTGGTTCTCTCTTTATGCCCTCATCAGCTAAGCCACGATATGCATCGCTACTTACGGTATCTCCATCATCGATGAAGGCGGAAGGTGAAATTTTTCTCGAAAAAATCTCTTGCGCAGTTGACATAAATTCTGCCATCTCTCTGAATCGTGCTTTATTCAGCAGCGTACTTGAGTGACCATAGAGATTTTAGGGTCCTCACTTTGTGTATTCTTTGACAAGGCTGGTTGCATATCTCTTGTGGCTTTGATAAAAAATCGTTAAGTTCGTGTGACATTTCACTACGAATGACGTATAAGGTAATTGTCTCCTTTTCCTTGTAGAGCTCAGCAGCTTTTAATAGCGCGGAAGGTTAATTAATTAGAGATGATCGTGGCATTAGGCGAAGCCATACTTCGGGCTGACGTGATTTCTTGAGTACTCAAAAAGTGGTTCTAGCGTGTGCCAAAGTGGCTCTGCGCCACTGATGACTCCGTGCCGTTAAACTCTCATAAATTCACTTCTGGGCTTTTTTCGCTTTAAGAGCCTCTAAAACCGTTACATTAAGTAGTTGAGCTGGAGCTGACTTCTTTCCGTTGCTCTCACATAGTAATTCTTTCAACTTATTTCGATTAGTTGCGATCCTTCGCGACACGCAAATCCCCTCGACGTGGTAGAGTGTACTCAGATTTTAAATCGGTCCATAAAAAGCATATAAAGCCAGCAGCTTTCTACTGCGGATTTTTTCTTCGAGATCTGTCATTCTATTAAAGGCTTCATTTTATTGCATGATTCGAACATGCACCCATATTTAGAGCTTATACATAAATGCTTTGACGTCACTAGCAAGTGATTGCGATGTTTAGAGTCTTAAACACAAGGAAAATCAGCTACAGTACAGGAAGTCAGCGACTTTTCAAGTACTCAAAGTGGAGGCAATGTTACACTTACAGAAAGGCTACCCTCTCTAATTAGTGACCAACGTCTCCATTAATTTGAGCGCCCAGCCTTTGCCAGTAAATTGTTAAGTCCTTGAGCGAAACAAAGATCTACTTCGTCGACCGCCTTCAAAAAAGGCGCATATCATGTGCCTTTGCTGCTAAAGCCGTAACAGAAGGTATTGCTTTGACCGTCATTGCTTTAGTCTTGTAATTGATCTGAGTGTGATGGTCTAAAGACATAACTAGTAAAGGGATTCATTAGATTGCACAGGTGCCCACTTAACGCCATTCCAAAAAGCAAGCTTTTGTGGCTGTTTGCCTTATAATTCAAGGAATTTTGGTCATTTCAAAATACATTAGTTTCACAAGTGAGTTCTGGCCTTTAGCTAAATCTTCTAGAAAACAGAATGCGAGTACCACGCACACGTGATCATCCGTGATCAGGGTCACTTTAGTCGCCATCTATAAAAAGAGGAAATTTAAGTATTCTTCACTTTAAAGGTTTGAGTCGTAGGCTTTATCAGACAGTAGACGCTATCGCCGAAGTCACCAAGGACCGTGCTGCTTGAACTTAGAAGTATAGAAATTTCTTGTCGAGACCAAACGCGGTGATGCGCTTAAGCTAGGAATGACTTAATTGCAGCCGTCCCCTTAGGCCATAAAGTCTTTTGAATAACGTGATATGCTCGTTTACAAGATGCCAAAAAATCGCTCACTCCATCCTGGATTTTTGCTGGATATTTAGGAAGTCAGTCTAACCGCGCAGGCGTAAACTCGACAACAAAGTGCTACCTGGTGTAATGGTTTTAGACAACATCTTACACGGAGAAGGCGTGCAGAAAGGTAGACGATCGTTCAGTGAGCGTGCGATCAAAATCTTTGAACAAAAGGGATCGAATTGTGCAACAGACTGTATTTTTCAGAGGTAATAATTGTATTTATATAAACTGAGTTTATCATGCAATTTAGGCCGGAATGAAAATTGGTAGGCTGACTGTTGGGCATTAGGATTCACCTCTTCTTTAAGTTTTTGGCGTATAGCTGGCTCCGAACAAGTTATGTAGCATCTTCTTATATCACGCTAGAAGACTCCTGTGTAGATCACTCTGTGAATGGTATTTGTTCTGCACTTTTACTAAGCCAAAAGTTCGATAAAACACGTTTGACTATGTGACTTGAGATGGTTCTCTCGCAAGCCAGCTTATAATCAACATTTGGACCTTGATTTTCTTCTGCGTGCGTTCAGCCCACCCCATGTGTCTTGCTTTTTGACTTCGTCAGCCACTATCCACTCTAGCAAGACGCCACAGTCATATTCGTCTTGAATGAAGGCCAGTTTCTCAAGACAACGATGCATGACGTGGTGAAAGCGGTTTTTCCATTTCCATTCTTAGAGTTGCCGAATGAGCTGATGTGGGTTCTTAGCACCTCTAAATTTTGCGGCGGTCTTTATCGAAGGCGCTGGAGAATGCAAAATCCGGGCTAATACTTCTACAGGATACGATTAAGCTCACTGACCAATGTAAGTGCTTTCAGAGTCAAGCTCTATGGAATGTGACTTGTTGAGGCAATATCATTAGCGTTGATGGACTGACAGGAAAGTTCTATTATCTGCTTTTTTGGGTGCTAGTATCAAGAACGATTATTTAAAAGTGAGCAGTTTGAGGTACCACATGGCCATGTGAAACTCAGTGTGGCTAGAAAATACAGCTTTTTTCATTAAGAACTCCGTAAAGTTGAATCGGTTGTGAGATACCATGCTTTAACTTTACCACGGTGGCATAAGCGTACTCGCTGTTATCTATCGCCTGGCGATCCACTGACACCTCCATCTTCGGGCCATTTTTAAAAAAATGATCAAGAGCGGTACAGATGCTTCGATGAGTACTCGCCTGCCTATTTGATCGCTAAGGCTGAAAGAAGCATAATCCTAGAAACCTTCAGACAGTGTTAGACGAGCGGCCGCACGAGAGACCTCATCCATTACGACAAAAAAGCTTTTTCTCAGGGGTCAAGATCCGGCTTAGGATGTCGGTAATAATAGTGTCAATACTGGAGACCAGGATGAGGAGGGCAAAACCAAAGACGACATTCTTTGGTACAACCTTCGGGTGATTCTAGTGGCCGAAGTCACAAACGTAGTAAATGATGGGCACTCACCGTTGAGTGCCAACGCGTGTCCCCAGGTCAACTTACTGTCTGAGCGATGACAGGCTATAGCACTCGCAAGCAATCTATACATACTTATGCAGCGCGTCATCCTTTGGTGTAGCTGCAAAATAAGCATACAAATAACGAGAATTTAAACGCAACATGCAAGAAACTATAAGCGTTACAAGACCTTCAGGAGGCACCCATTTTTTTTTGCCTGACAAGAAAAATCCATTAAATGTTGTTTGCGATGCTTGGAAGTAAGCTTCAATTGCGCGCTATTAGGTGGGGTAAGTCATCTTTTTCTGGTGCAGGCAGCTCTAAACTAGCAAGCAAGATCATTTCGCTCATGACAGGATAATCTGCCATAAAGTACACACAGGTAAAGTTTTAAGTGCATCTTCTGGAATCTAAGCTCTTTGTAACATACTCAGATCACGAATCTTGTGGATGGCGATTTATACGCCCCTTTTAATCTTGCGAATGACAGAACGGCTGGTATTCTCCTCAAAATGTAACCATCAAATTTAAACCCGACAAACTTTAAGTGCTTGTCGAACGCACTTTCGCGCAGGCCTGATTGTGTGCTGACCTATACTAGTCGGTCCGTAAGTTCTTCTGACGAACAAATTCGTCAGGCATAAGAAACTCAAGGCAATCTTCGTATAATGCTATATTACAAACAAAAAGAACGTCAAATAGAAAGCCCTTAGGCAACGAACGCAATTCGATCGCTTTGAGTAGGGATATGTACTGCTTTACTAAAGGACCATTGAAAGATCCCGCCAGATTGTTGTGTCAGACGACAAAATTTTGAACAAGAGAGCTCTTTCGAAGGCAAATGACGAATTAATTAGTGGTCATTCAGGTCGAGAGCATTCCGTATGATGTTCACTACATACTCACGTCCATACAGATTGCTCATCATGCAGATAACTGCGACATCTACCAACACATTAAGCCCGCGGCTGGAACTATATCAGCCTCGACTGAGTCTTTGGCTTGCCAAATACTAGCGGTCAAGCATCCTTCATAATCTACAAGTATCGTATGATCATGAAGTATCGTATGCGATACTCGAAGATCATGAATAATCGTATGCGATAAAGGTCATGAATAATCGTATGCGATACTTAAGGATCACGAATTATCGTATGCGATACTTGGAGATCATGAAGGATGTTTAACCGCCAGGATTTGGCATACCAAAGACAAAGTCGAGGCTGCTACAAGCACTACTATGCAACGGAATACCGTAGCCCATTGCTTAGGGTTAGCGTGAATTCAGATCTCTGACCATTGCTCTATGCTTAGAGGCGCAAATTGCTATGATTGGTCTTCCTCAAAAATGTGCACTACCGGTATTGTCGATTTTTATTCGTCTACAATTACCGTCTTGTGCTCCATTCTTCACTCTAGTCTTCTATCTCGTGTGCCATGCTTACCTCCGTGTCGCTGACTTGTGTAGGCGTAGTTCTCCTCCACGCTGTCACTGCCATTTCATCGTCTCCTATTGCCTACCGGACGTATGCGGAGATAACCAAATACTTACTGGAGCTTAATGCCACGTTTCCAGATGTCGTACAGGTGTCAGTAGCTCAAGACACGTATGGGCTACCATACCCTGAAGACCTTCAGTGTATCACAAACGACGTGACGAAAGACACGGAGCCTTGTAAACAATTTGTAGTCCATCTCACAAATCATTCGACGCTCGAAAATGATCCAGAACGGCCTGAAGTCTTTATCAGTGGCGCGCTCCATGGCAACGAACGCATTGGTCCCAATGCTGCAATTGAGCTGGTCGCGCTCTTTGCCCACGCAACATCAATTTATGGTACTGAGAACACGACAAAGCCGCTGCCTAGTACACAACGATGGCTGAAGGAGCTAGTGAATGCGAGAAATGTGCTCGTGATGCCCATGACGAACGCTTACGGCTACTCACACAACCATCGCGAAGAAGTGACGGTCGATCCAAATCGCGATTATAATTATATGCGATCTGGAGCCGAGTGTATGCAAGCGATGACATCTCGTGTTATTAACGAGATTTGGAGAGACCATATTTTTCAATTAGCTGTGACTTTCCATGCTGGGACGCAAGCCGTGGCGTACGAATGGGGCTCACCCAACCACTATCTTGATGGAAATGAAGGAAATCCTAGTGAAAAGTCTCCTGATGACGTTGCCCAGATACAACTTACCAACACATTGGCAAACTTTGCGGGCGTCTTTCCAGATGGACAACTCTATCCGACAGGCACGATGAATGACATCGTTTACGGTGTCACTGGTGCGTAGTTTTCGATCATCATGAAGTAAATATTGCCATATCACTAACATGCAAAGCTTTGTAGGTGGAATGGAGGACTGGGGCTATGCAGCGTCGTGGGAAAATCAGTTTCACGACTTGGAAGCACAGCCTTTTCAACCGTGTGAGCCCTCGACGTTTGGAGGATATTCAAAAGAGAAGACGATTTACAACAACATTACTCATCGCGCATTTAACATCTTAGTGGAGACTTCGAATAGCAAAGAGCCAAAAGTTGCGGAGTTGGGTGACTTGAAGGAATTGTATAGCGCAAATATTGATTTCTTTCGAACGGAAGGAGCGACGACCGAGTTTGTGGGGCACGTACCACGGAATGTCCGTCTGGCGCTCATGATGATTGAAATGGCGCAGCCTTTGATCCGATGGGTTGATGCCGCAAAGCCGTTTCAAAATACAGAGATTGGAGATGGCTTTCCTACTACGAGCTCCTATACTGCAAAGGCCGATCAAGTCAATGAGATGGGCTGCGGTGCATCAGCTTGGAAGCGCAACGAGGTTGCGACGTGTAGCGGTCTGTATTGCAAAGTGGAGCGTTCTAATTTTTCTAAGGTACAGGTCGCGTGGGAGGTGCTTGGAGCACTTAATGTTGATAGCACTTATGTTCAAGTATCCTCGAACAAGAGCTTTGACCACGAGGGCATTTTGCTCGAGACGATAGAGGAAACAGGAACCACTCGACGTTTCTATGACTTTGCAGCCAATGCTACTGAAGCAGCGAATGCAAATGTAGATACAATGGGAACATCTCTCTTTGTTACATGCCTTGATCTAGGTAACGTCACGTCAGAGACGTTGCACGTTCGAGCTGTAGCAATTGTTGACCAGGTAAATGGGTGGTCTTTATCCTCTTACTTTTGGTCTAACGCTAAGACGTGGAAAATATAGGTTTGGAAAATACAAGGGACTGGAGACTTTGCACCTTCACCTCGCGTACCGCCACAGTCTCACTTGGTGAATGCTCGAACAAATCCAGATTGGGACTTTGAGTGGAATGGCCATCGAGTAAAGACTGCTCTTGAATGGACTGCACCGGTGTGTGGACTAGATTGATGAATTGTTTGTTGTGGTGCTAGTTGCTCACCTTGGCTGACATTGCTAGGTAATTACCGTCGAAATGTCAAAGAGTTCTAATGTGGGAGACAATGTGCCTGAAAATTTTGCCGGTAGGGAAGCATCTCCAATTGTTTCGACTTCATCGGCAGAGAGAAGAAATAGTAGAAGCGATGCGACGACTGACTTACTTGTTGGCAGTAAAGATTTGGACGATGAAATAGATGAAGAAAGTCAAGACTCGGGGAATGACGACGATGATGAAAGTGAAGATACGGACGAGGAGGCTCAAGCTAAAGCATCTCATTTGGCTACTACGACAAAGTCGGTGGCTGCTAAATCCAATGTTGACAATAAAATGGACGACGATTATAGCGAGGATAGTTTAAGCGACGAAGATACTGACGACAGCTCATTAAACGATACGATAAAAGAGTTTAAGGACACAGAGGCCAATGCTCATCAGTCTTCGACCAATGGGACCCACAACACCACTGCCCTCGCTATCAATGGCTCACAACTGGCCGACAAGCCAGCGTCCGGGTTGCTTCGATTCGGATACATCATCATGAGTTCGTGTCTAATAATCATCGTGCTTACGATGGCGTATCTCTACCGTCGCGTGTTTCGACGTCCTCATCAGCCCTACATGAATATTGAACACGGTACGGGCTCCGTCGTTCATAGGACAAGAGAAGATCTTTTTGATACGCAAGACGACGAAAGCGATGAAGAAGCGGGGCCACGAATTCCACGTCATGCTCAGACCGCAAGATGCATTCTCTAGATGTAGAAAAAAAGGTTAAAATATCAAAAACCGTGTAGAGTGGTGTGGTAGACGCGATCGTCGTAGGAAGCATGGACTTAAATGAAGCAAACGCCCTTGTGCCACCGCAATGCCAGGCCACCATGCGTCTCCATAAGGTACTTCCCGTCCAACTAGCCATGTTTTGTACCTTGTTGCGTGTCTGCTTTCGTTTTTGCAACAATGGTCTCTGCAACCGTGTCGATTTATGATATTTTCCACTGCTTAATTCGATGGTAGATGCTGCTCGATGGAACCATTGGAGAGCACGCAGACTTCGCGTTACAGTCTGATCGTCGTCTGAAGAATCAGTATCAATGTCTTAGAAGTTGTGACGATTCTTTCGATGCTCTGTTAACCAGCTACAACGCTGCTGCACGCCAAGACACACAGAATCCAGCACTTAAATCGCCCCTGACGCCGTATACTGAGTATCTCGACTGCATTGGGAACGCGCTCTGTGCAAAGGCACTGGTTGAGTGGAAGACGTGTATGGCGTCAGTGCGGACGGGAGAGAAATACATGCAAGATTGTGCACTAACCAAGCGATTGCTAGAGCGTTGTCTACGTAGTAAGAGTGAAGAACTGCTTCAAGGCTCGCAGCCTCAAGTCTTTCGTCCTAATGCTACTCCTTGACCAACAAGACAACATCGTCACTCTTCACAATGTTGCTTTCACTTCATCTCTCTTTCACACGACGCAAGAACAACAAGCACTTCGCATTGAATGACGTGTTGCAAGAGCAACTTTAAACATAATGCAAAAGAGTTGCCTGATCACTAAGCCGCCACAACGCATGTCTAAACAATCTGGTACGAATCCGTCGAGAGCAGTTTTTCAAACCCAAATGCAATTGACGAGCCGTCTTCGACCTTTTCAACGGCTTCGACGTGGACGTCACTATACACGCTGCGCGAAAAGAAGGAGACGGAGATGGGAAAGAAGGCATCGATATTGTTGCCACGGATCGTAAACTCTAGCGTTCCCGAGTTGTTGCTGCAAAACAAGCACAACGTTAGTCGCAAAAGCGATTTGATGGAGAAATCGCAATACGTACGTAGAGCTGATCTGGTCCTGATGCCAGAGGAGTGACCCTTCAGCCGAGTTGTGCTGATACTGGCCGTCCACGCTCGCAACACTCGGTGCGTCGTGGCCTCCAAGTGGGATCACAACGTTCACATTGTCCAACACCATGTCGCGATCCAACGAATACTCCACACTAACATTCATCTTGCCATCTCCTTCCTCTTCAGGCCAGCACGTAATGTTCAAGGGCAACATTGCTTCGTCCTGTGTCTTTAAACTCCATCGCAAAAATGCCACACGAGAGGGTGGAAAAGGCTTAGATGGATCTCGCAACGCGAGCACGGAATCACTGTCGTAAAGCCGCTTGTCCACTTTCGGATGCGTCTGAAATGAAATGCCTTCACTGCCACCTGTGTGCAGTCGAAGACGGCAGCAACCAGCGCTTGGATCGTTCACCGACACGTACATACTACCCTTGACTTCCAGCTGTTCGAGCGCACCATCTCGAGTCAGCACAACAGTCATCTTCTCTTCCACTACTGCACCAATGGGGTCATGACTGACTGCAGTAGCAACTTCGGGCTTCTGTACAGTCTCCACAACGGCACTCATGGGCGGGATCTCTTTTAATCCATCTTCAGCAGCCATAGCATCCATAAACGACTTGCCACCGCTTCCCAATCCCATGCCATTGCTCTTGCTTGGCGTTCCAAGCTTCATACCCGTGACTTTCGCCACAGCTGGCTCAGGACAACTATTAAACGAGGTTGGAGACGTGGTACTCGGTGACCTGGGACTAGTCATGAAGCTACTACTGTTGCTACTCCGTGGAGACTTGAATTTGCTACTAAATGAGCTTCCAAACGAACTCTGCGACTCAAACCCAGTGCCACCGATACCAGCTCGCTCAAGTCGCGCTCGTTCACGCTGTTCTTCTTTGATACGCGCAGTATGGCGCTTCATATCATCTTTGGCTGCCGCTCGCTTGCTTTCCAGAATCATATTGTGCAACTTTTCCTCGTGACTTTCCATCTCCATATTCACGCGAATTTGTGCCACATTGATATTTTCCGAATGGCCACCCGCTGTAATGAGCTCATCAAAGCCAAAGACTAACTCGAATTGCTTGTCGCGGATCGACGCTTCACTTAAAGGTGCACAGATGTCGGGGACGAGCTTGGCCAGCAATTGAATAATATGCAAATCTTCCACAATGTTGCTCGTCTTGTTGGTAATAATAAGCACAAAAAAACTTTCTAACGGCTGATACACGTAGCGTACGCTTTCCGTGTCAATGAACGTGTGTTCACGCGAACCACTTGATAAGAGCTTGGGGAATGCTGCAAGTAAACCCTGTCAATGGATGCCACAAAGTTTAATGTCATTGACACGATAGAAGTCAATTCGTATTGTCATTATGACTCACTTCAAGCCGAATTCGGGTAATCTCAACAAACTGACGCGCCACGAGCACTAGAGACATGGTATCAAGGTTACGATTGAATTGGACACAAGTCAAAGCTACGCTGGGTCATACCTTTGCCATTTCTGGTCAGCAAAGAGGCCGAGAGCACCACCTATGCGATGGAATTTAGAGCGAGTTAGAGCATTGAAGAAAATTACGCGAACAGAGAGGGTTGTAGAAAGCTGATGGAGACTAAGATCCACTACGACGTCGCCTCTGTAAAGTGAAGATGACACAGGTACTGACCATTATGCAGCAAGAATCCTTTCTTTATAATCTTGGACAACAACGCGGCCCCCTGTACGTGGAGCTTTTAGAAGATACACTATATTGACCAATAACAGACCATTAAGTAAATATTTTTTACCAGTCCCATACATCAAAAGTTCCACATTTTAATTAAAACCTTTTCACGGAAAAAAAGGCAAAATAAATTATGGTCTTTGCCGAGTTCGATCCTCCAAAAAGTTTTACCTATTTTTCAATCTGCTCATGATCACTCAATTTCGGGTCTGATTTATATAACTAAATAGTCCCCATCAAGACTTAAATTGCGTTTCATAATTATACAGAAAGTCCGTTTGGTCATAGTAGAGACCACAAAATCTTTAACGATTACCAAGCCCGCAAGCAAGATGTTTCATTTCATAGGGCGCATTCACACCAAAGACGGTCCTTGCGTGTACGCTAATAGCTGCGCCTGCATCAAGGATTGCGTCTGCACGCTGAGCGCCAGTCAAAATCAACTTGCTTGTCAAACCTCTGCCCGAACAAGAATGCATTAGAGCAGTTCTCGACAATATCACGTCGGAAAACGTGCGCATTTTGTTCGCCTCCGCCCGGTAATCGTCAAATACTCTACTTTTGGGCGACGGAATTAAAAAAGGGCTACACGTACTTTGGTAAGTACCCGCGCGGCTACTCACCGGCTAAGGCTATGAAAATATCCAGCTAGCGACATTGCTATAAATTTTAATTGTGTCACTTTAGACTGAGCTGTTTAAATACACGACTGTTTTAGAGCATGCAAGACGAGCTCAATAAGCTGCCAGTCTTTCTTGGTCCCGAGAGGATACAAAATTTGGTTGCACAAGGTTAAGACATTTATCCTTGACAGCGGTCAAAGCTGCAAAAGTATTGGTCTACTTCATAACGGCAGAATCCTTCCAAAGCCGTGGCTTTAAATGATAAAGCCACAAAGTACAATATACTTCTAGAAGCATATACGTATCAATTAGCGGTCACTTAGATCGGCCCATTGTATACACAACGATAAGTGAGTGGCTTAGTATGCAAAACCCTGCATAGATTTTCAAGATTAGTTTGCGAGACCCCGTGAAAAGTGTGCTTGCGGCTCATACGTCGGCTTCTTTACAAAGCCTACCGGTACCAGTGGACTGCTATTAATTAATAAGCTTTGTCTTGTCTTCGGATCGACAAAAGGTGGCAGCAACATGTGCATAGTGCTGCCGCCGGTGGAGCTTGGAGCTTGCCGAAAGAAACGTGGCTCTAAGAAGCTCCTTTACGAACTTCGACGCACAAAAGTTCCCGAGTCAAGAGTGAGTAACCTCAAAGCTGCCATTAGGCTAAAGAATCCAAATCTAGCGGACATCTGATAGTCTGTAATTAAAGCTACTTTTTATCCAGACGAAAAGATATTATATTTTTCCACCTTTGGGGATTAACCAACTCGAACTCAGATGAAGGTACTAACGCGAAGCCTGTGCTGCCTAGGTCTTGAAGCAAAAGCTCGCACGTCACAAACGTGGCGATGCTTTGGCCTTGCATAGCAGATATAAGCTGAAACGCAGTTGCTTTTTTGGCCCACAAACGCCCGCACTTCGTTTGAGCAGCGCGAGCTGCAAGTTCGACAGATGCGGGAAATAAATGCAACGCATACCAAAGCCTTCATTGGAATTTGGGTCAATAATTGACCTGCGAAGGCCTAGGATTGACAACAGAATGCTAACAATCAGCCATCACCTTGTACAGAAGAGGCATGTAAGAAGGCACGGTGAAAGATGGTCACAATCTCCGGTCTTATGAGACAAGGTGTGCAGTAGAGTGTATTAGAAAAAAAAACTGCTTTATTTACACAGAATTTATGACGGGGAAGTTTTACAGTTTTGAACTACACAATCGGGTAATCCTCACTCTTGACAGGACTATCCGCCGCCTAGAATGCTGTTTGGTTGCGACTTGTCTGCATTCTTAATTAACATTAGCCAATATTGTGATCCAATCAATGACACTCCTCGGTATCCCGTGAAACATTGTTTTCAAACCTTACACCATGTAATTGCGCGTCAACACGCATTGGCACCTTTGTTGTAGCATGCGCTTTACTTACCAGACTGAAAAACTTATCTTTGTCTATTTTGAGGACCCTCTGTCCTCTTTCTGGACGGCTCCGTAGTCTCTGTCTGCTTCTGTATCACCTATCAAATTCATTGATGCAAAATAGTCACGTGTGCTGTGGGATGGCGCGAACGCCATTATCCCTAACAAGATCCCCGTACTTGATATTGTCGCTACAAGTCTCAAACTCTCCAATTGGCCAGACTTGCTCGGCTGTGCGTATCAAGACAAACTTTGCCGCTGAATTGCTGTAAAAAAAGTACGATTAAGTCTAAGTACACATCCTCTTGTGGATATAAATGAAGCAGCAAGCGTATCTTGCTGCTTGTGAAAATATCAGTGCTTCACCTTTAAATTATTTTCTGTTTTCATTGGAAGCTTACTAACATGTAGACAAATTCATTAAGGTCCATATACTTATTGTGCTTACTCGTTTGGGTAAAATGTGCTTGAGGAAGTTGGCCCAACAGATATTGTCTATTTCAAGTTCTACTAAAGCATTGCTTTTTCTGTTTAAACGTCTAATATATACTCTGTCGAAAGAATTTTAAGGAGGCACAAATGTTCAAAAGTCTGAATTTCTATAGTTTTGATTAATAATAGCAGCCGTAATTACGATCGAAATTAAAGGTGCGCGACGATAAATTAAATACCTTAATAAGTTGGACATCAATCGACAAAGTCATTTTGATTACATTGTCGCTAAATTTAGGCTTCTTCGCCGTCTTAAGGGCGATTGATCCGGCGATCGTTCGGTGGTACGTTCGTGGCGGGCTTAATTTATTTTAATTTCTGAAGGTGGAACCATTGGGCGAAGGCGAACGGTTCGCACGCGTTCCTCTTCAAGGCGAAGTTGAAAGTTTTTCCAAAGCCTCTTCTGCCCGACGCTCAGCTCGAAGGCGGTCAAGCCACGTGTATCTGTCACTCAAGTTACAGAAGCAGCCTTCGGTCCTTCAGATTGAAGATGTTCTTTTTTCATTAACTTAATCATCGTTAAATGACCGTGACTGTTAGGACAAGTTTTAGTGTCGAAGTCATATTTGGAGAAAAACCACGGAAGAAGGAGATCTGCCATCTATGCGTTATGAGGTTTGCAAGATTTTAAAAAAAAGCGTTGTACGAAGTAGCTAGAAGTCTAAAACTCACATGATAATTTACAAATCAACGCGCTGAACTCGTTGGCAGTTGCTAACAGAGGCATTAAGAAATAGAGACTGCCGAAGGAGGGTTTATCAAACCGCGTGATGATAAGCACCGCTTAAAACAGGTTCACGCTAAGAAACTTAGTTGTCCACCTTGTTAGCGGCATCAAAACATAGTAAATACGAAACTGCACCATATCAACTTTAACTGAACCTTGGAATAAAAATAGCCGACCTTTTTGGTATCGGTAGCAGTTCCTGCGCTTCATTGCCGATGTGTGCACAGCGACAGTCTCCATCACAACCAATGCTTCTCACTGCCTCACCTCCATCTCACACAAACAGTGGAAGGAAACCACCTACTAATAGGGAAATGAACATTACGGAGCAAATTGCTCGACAGATCCGCAAGTCCACGGTGCTCGATCCGAAGAATGCACTGCTGCTAATGGCCATTCCAGACTATGACGCCTTTACGAACTTGCAACCTTATAGTTGCAGGTCGATTTCCGACAAGAGCAAGTTCATTGGGAAACACGACTTTATCACACGCCACAACCCACAAGAAGTCGATGATTTTAAACAGAAGTTTTCGCGAGACGTTGGCAATTTAAATCGCGATCGATCCATCTTGGCACCCACTTTATCGAACCTTTCAACAAATCGTTTAATTGCGTCTTCTCTTGGATCAGACAACCATCTTGCTTCACCTTTTATAAGTGGCAGCAGTAATGACAGATTGCTGCACGACGATCTGAGATGGCGAAAAACTTTTACAACCTCGCATAAAGTGTGCTGGGTGTTGACCGATTACGGCCTTCAGACGCTTATTGGACCAAAGTACCGTCTCAAGCCGCGGACTTTGTTTTTTCCAAAGCTATCGTCACCAAGACCTCCAAAGCCTCCTTTAGTCCGTCGCTTTCCAGCGGCATCACCAAGACCAGAGGCTTCTCCATCCCTTGCTGCCTTCTCGGCCCGCGATTCTGCTCAAGTAGGCATTGGAGTGGATTTAGCCGACGAGATAACGTTATCAGCATTATCGCGGTTTGAAATGAGCCCTTGGAAGACTTGTGGACATTTGTGTTCACCACGGAAACATTTCACAAAACTGGAAAGTGTAAAAGGAGACGATGAGAGTACACTGTCGACTTATTCGAACTGTGAAGTATCAACGGATATACCAGAGTTGCTTTCACTTGCTCCATACACTGATGTATCATGGGAAAGAAGTGTTGCGTTTGAAGACAGCCACACTTTGACATCAAACAAGAACGCCAGCCAATTACAACGGAAGGCATTTAATTTTTCCGTCATATCAACAAGTTCTGTACAACAATTTTCACGGGTACAGACGGGAACTGAACAACTTGCAATGGAAGTGTCTCCTACGTCTCTTGAGCTAGGCACGCTGCAAAGTAGCCAAGTCTACCTCTTTCCTGTGCGGATCCGAAATGTGGGTTCGAGACAGGAACGCTTTCGCGTACTCCAAGTGGTCTCGACATGTGCAGAAAAGAAAGCCAGTATTGCGGAAGCCAATTATCAGCGAGAGTCTGCACGGTTGGCTCCCGGGCTGGCAGCAATCATTACCGTTGCACTAAGTTTTCATCATGCAGGTCGTGCGACAGGTTTTCTCCGTGTGGAAGCGGAAGGATTAGGTACTTGTGACATTGAGATAAAATGCATTGTGCGGTAGTTTTGGGGCAATTAGAGGCAACTTGGAGAATTTTAGAGCCTTTCGTTTTGAATCTCATTCAAATGAATATTAAGAGGAATCAAATTGCAATTGTCCGGATTATAAAGAAAGCCTAGTACACTTTAAGGTGAATGGAGGGTTTTCGAAGCATGCAAGAGCGATTGACAGAACGTGTTTACGCCATGTACTTTTGCATGATCACGTGTGGTATATCCTCTCGCTTAACCTCTTTACGATATGAAGAAAGTGCTTTAAAGAGCCTGTACAATGCTCCGTTGAGCCACTTGGCGCCGATCCTCGGCGTACAAAACTACACTGTTTACTACGACACCTCTTGGGCGTCAACCTATTGATCGCGCTGGTCGACCAGACTCGAAGAGCCACCTCTCATTTTGACATATCAGTTTGACCGACCAAACATTGACTTAGGCTAGCGAGAGAGCGTACGTGGTGTGGTCGCGCTTTTGTCATTGCTCCAAATGTATGCTGAATGAGGTTTTAGTGATGCCATTCGAACGCCAAGACTCAATTTGATTCAAGAAACATATACCAACAAATTGAATTAATGATGTAAGATTGTAGCTACCCTTAATTATCTTGACATTCCGGTATCCCGGGGTTTGATTACTAGTCAAAAATGGTACATAGCGTCGAGCAAGTGCGGGAGCTTTCGAGTGGCAAATGCATTCGCAAGTACTCGCCTGAGCACCCACTTTTCGATGCAGGAACGCGGCTGTGGGCAACTAAATACTTTTATGAGCCAGAGTATGTTTTTACTTTTGGAGCTGCGACGAGCATGTTTCCCATTTCTACTAATATATTCTCATAATGGACTGGCACAGCTCCATGGTGCAGACCGAAGAAGTCGTGAAAATGGCTGCTTACGCGAATTCGATTTCCTGTCGACTGGAAAATTGCTACTCAAAATTCCAGTCTATAGCCGCGTACGAGGAGCATTACGACATGTACGTGAAGTAAGTCGGGGCTACTTAAAGGAAAGCTGACGATTATTGTCAAAAGGGTGCACCGCAATATTTGTCGAGAATGTTTTAAATCATTTTTAAGCTTGCGTCTACTGGACATTCACATCAGGTAAAGTATTGTGGATGGCAGAAGTGTAAGAGCTGAAACTCTTGACTTTGTGTAGTGAAACCCACGACGCTTTTTTCAAAATTTTGTCTAAGAAGAAACCCATGTATATCTGTCTTGTGGACGGTTGTCCAGAAGTTTACCGTCACGATGAGAAGCGATTAAAACACTTGATCGAAGTGCACCAGTATCCAGAATCGTTTTCACTTCACCAGCAGCGGAAACAGAAGAGAGAATTGAGGAAAGGAACTTTCAATGGGTCTTACACAGAAAGGGATAAGCTGATGGAGGTAGATACCAAGACCATGAAGAAGCGTGAAGCGCGAAAACGCACACGTCAGAAGAAGAAAAAGCAGGTGGAGCAGATTAAGCGACTAGAGTCTGGTATGGAAGTGGATGCAGAATCGAAAAGGCATGACGATAAAGGTATTCCGACTGAGGTTTCGGACGTTGACATGGCGAACCTGGAAGAGAGCATGCGAGCACTGCGAATTCCCAAGAACATTTACTTTGGTCGCATGCGGAGAGTTTAAGACAGACTTTCGAAATTCAGTTAATTTGCCTTTCAAAGTATTGTTTTCGCATATGTTTCAAAATACTAAAACAACAATTCGCTTTAATACTTCGAAGTGTCCTGCAAGATTTCTAGTGGAATAGCATAATGAGAAACATATTGGACTTAATTCCGCAATAAGTGAATAAACGAACCACCATGAGGTGAATATATAGGTGGAGGTGACGCAAACGTCATCAATGCGCATCTCTTGCAGCGAACTGGAAACGACGTATCTTCGACACTTGAGGATGTAATATAAGGCACGGAGTCCTACATCTTTGCATTAGTTCAATTGTTACTTCGAGAGCAAGTACACAACCAGTAAATAACCGGTAGATGTACTACGCTTCCTCAGTTGTCGTCGTTGACTACATTTCGATCTCATAATCGCTAAGCGAAGTGCTGCAACTTTATTTTATTGTGCAATATTTTCTGTAAAGAAAAAGTATTGTTCGCCAAAATGCTAAGTTTTACGTTAAGGCAACAAAACCATTTCATACCAGCACTAGGGAGGGCGGCACGTTCACGCTGGAGGAGACAAGAGCGCGTCTAGCTATTCATGATACTTGTCTCGCAGACGGAGAAGAAACACTTTCCAAGAGCTAAAGCGAAAGTCCCGGATGGGTTCACGGAGAAGAGTTAGAAAAGGTGCGAGGCTTTGCAAGCTGTGCTTAGCCGTCAATTTGCGCATAGTCTGCTCCAAATGCTTGAGAATAGCGACAAAAATATAAATCTAAAGCCAAGATAGTCGTGTATTAGTCATTGAAAGCCACCTCAAGATTGTTTTTACTTACCTGAAACTCAATTCCATATAGGAATAATAAATATGTATAAATAACAATATTTTCCCAATCCAAATAGTTCCAAAAGTGCTGACCATGCCACCGCATGACAAGAGTCACTACGGAGCATTGGCATTGGTCAAGTGCGTGTCTAATCTGCAAATATTGTAGCAATAAAATCATGAGTGCGGGACGAAAAATATGTAAATTGACTACAAACCTGAGGAAAGTCGCCATCGAGTATCCTTTCCACTTTTTCTGCAATAATTATTGCCGTCGCAGTTGAAAAAGACCCTTGAGCACTTGTAGGCCAAAGGAATCCAGTGGATGAATTTGCAAGAAGGTGCGATAAGAAGCTTAAGATATCGGCATTTTCATGGACCGGATACATGATCATTAAGATCGTAACAGGGAAACAATCGAAGGCAATCTTGCCAAACGTATCCACAATAGAGTCAAACAAGGAAGAAGAGGACTCGAGTGATAGCCCCATTGCATAGTTTTGATACAAACGGCTCATCCATATCCTCTGTGCGTTTATCGAGAAGAGTGGGTCGACAGTCTGTAATGATCCAGTAGCACGTTTTACGGCCACCTGACCACCATCTGTTTTTACGGGCAATTCGAATCGACTGCGTTTGCTCATTACGAGATGAAACGTAAGTTGAGCAAAGAGTTTGGTAAACGTACGAGCGGATTTGCGTAAACCACGAGCAGGTTCCGTATCGACTTGATTGTCAAGAATATCAATGAGCTCCCATGATGATTGTGAGATCAGTGTGCAATCCATTAGCGAGCTCGCATCTTGGATCGTCTGGAGGATCTTGGATTGCACAATTGAGGCGGATTCAAACGAAGTCTGGTGGAGCTCCTTGGCGACAAAATCTGGGCGCAAAGCGTCCGATTCATTCACGTAGAGATCGAAAGCAAATAGTTCGCGTTGCGGCAACCTTTCCTTCGGACCACCAATAACGCTCAGTTCGCAGCAAAGCTGCTTTTCAAGAAACAAGCAAGAGCTCATTTTCTCAGTGACTTTGTACAACTCATGACGTTGTCGTATCCTTTCGTCATCCCAAATTAGCAGTCCAAATGGGGACAGCAACGAGCTGCACTCGAGCATCGACGGTATACTCGACACAAGTGACAAAAGAAGCTGAAAGACCACGCAACAGGTATCTTCGGCATATGACGAATTCATACAAAATCCTGCTTTGTGAATAGTCAGCGTGTTTTGCATGTTATCAACTAACGGACTGGTCTTCATTGAAAGTAAGGACGAGCATGCAAACGGTGAGCTTAAACAGCACTGCAACCATTGCAAGTGTCTAATTGGGGCCATCAGATGTGCAGGGCATTCATCATCAGGACTATTGACCGCTATTGAAAAGTCAACTGACGCTTGAAGTTCCGTGACGATCTGACAGAGGGAGCTTTGCACATCAGCTAGATGGAAAAAAGTCCGCGCAGAGTCTTGATTTGACAAACAACCGAAAAGCTCTCGACAACTTAGCGCTGATAGCGTATGCGACTGCGTGTGCAGAAACGTATCCACAATCGCTGGTTCGAGCTCATTTACCGCGCTTCCCGAGTGCCACAGAGCACGTATGATACGACTGCAAAGACGTATATACTTGTGGTTATGCTTTTGTTCTGCAAAGCTTGTGCAAATGATACAGAGCTCTTTTATAACGCCAGTTTCTCTCGCTGCGCGAAATGCTTTTGGACAAAGTGTTACATCCATAATCAAGTCCAAAAGGTTGTTTGATTTACAACCCTGTGGATCCTTGTTCGTGTTTGTGAGCGCTTTATAATGTTGTGACTGTAAATAGCGACTGCAAAGCTTAAACACAAGTTTCGTTGTGTCTGAACACAAGCTTTGACGGGCTGCATACACCCTTTTACTCGATAGTATCATTTGTAAGAGCAATTGGCCCGCAGCATGGAGCTCTCTCGCCGATTCTTTGCGCCACGTTCGTTTGGACAAGCAGTCAACTACTAATTGAGCCACTTTGATGGCACTTTTCGGTTCCTTGAAGAGAATCCATGCATTTCGTGCATCCTCTACTGCACAAGCAGCCGGTTCACTTCGTTTGTCGACCCAACACGCATCAATAAGCTACGACAAAGCTCATTTCGTTAGTAATCCCAATGCGATGGTGACAAATTGAAGCATACTTTTGCGAGTGCTGGAAGCAAGTCATTACAATCTGCTTGATGCAGATATATTGCGGCACTTTTCGACATTTTTGTTGCCCATCGCTCATTCCATATGATATCAACGCCCTTAAGCAAACACGTTGGTCCCATGACAATGATCTACAAGCACGTGAACCACCATAGGGTTATACACTACACACGCTGCTAAGCACAGCTTTGACAACGCAGACCGTTGCGATCAACATGATGATTGCGTCTTCCACACGCTCTCCTGACTTCTTGCGGTCCACTTTTGCATCATCAAGCAGATTCTGGAATAGTCAGGCAAAAAAGTCTCTAGATCACCAGCGCTTTCAACGGCAAGCAATTAAATCGTACCTCTGCAGAGACTGGCCTCTGCGCTCTACGATAGATCGTATCATTATCGATCGCAATTGGCTCAAGACTCGGTCGTTTCCAAATTGTTTGGCACGCGAGAGCAGGCAGGTCGTGCCACTGGTAAAGAAGATCGCGCCCTTGGTGATATTCGCATATATAGGACACGAGAGCCAAATTCTAATCAAAGCATTAGCAAGGACACTAAATATCACAGCACCACACTCACACATTGAAGAGAGCGATCGATTGACGGATCGAACGAGTCTATATAAGCGAGTGGCTGCACACGCGATACATCGTGCAAGAGAACAGCAATCAAGCCCGAGTCGCCCAGTGCTGCAAATACTTGTTGCAAATTTGGAGCATTTAATAGCCACAGCTGGAGCCATTGCACCGGATCATCTTCGACTAAAAACAACATTGCAAGCAGATTGATTGGTCTCGTGTCGAGTTTGAGGTCCTTTGTCGAGTGCATTGCGAGAAGGCCAAATGTTGAGTGCACGAGCTGAGCCAGTGCTTCAGGAGAAAGATAGATCCAGTGGTGTATGACCTTGCCAAGTAACGTATGGAAGACTCGAACGCAGTCGAGCATTGCAGTACAGCGCATGTCGGTGCTTCGGTACCTGTCTTTAAAATTTAGCCTTAGCTTGCCACTTTCCAAGTGCTTCCCAATAAAGTCAAGCACTGCGTAATACAATTCAAGAAATTGAGTCGCATCTTCAAGTTGATTTAATAAATCGTACACGAATTGGCGAGCTCGTTCAGTGTCGAGAAAGAACTCCACAATGGAAGAGCAAGCAGGAAGATAGAGTGGTTCCGAATGAACGATCTCGAGAATCGGCAACTGCGTAACGAATAAAGAGACATCCATTCACGATTGAGTAATCAATCATGTTTGAGCGCAATACATCAACACATCTAAACCTGCAAGAACTCGTTAAGTCCCGTCTCGCGCTCCCCCGGATCAGTACTCTGCATTCTTTGAAGGATAGCTGGAAACTCGTCCATCAACAAGAAGCTTTTGAAGCAAGTATCGATAGGAAACAGTCATCAAATGCGATTTCTATTGAATTGAATCTTTGCAATTGCAGTAGGGCGCACCTCATGGCTGACCTCGACATGTCATTGATATCGTTATCAAAACTGAGTCTCTCGAAAGAGTCTTTGTCCGAGTGCAAGCCAACGCTTTCCTCTTGGTGATCGTCAGCCAGTTCGTTGTGTTTCTGCTTCCTTTCAACCTTTTCGTGCAATGCCTTCCAGAATGTAGCCATGAAAGGTGCCGACTCCACCGTGTTTTCACAATCATACTGTAATGCTTTCTTTAATGCATCAAGTGCATCCTCAATAGTGTGCTTTAATTGTGCAATGGTCTCTGCAAACTCATGCCTTGTCTCTACATGAGCTTTCACGCAGCTCGCGACGTACGCAGGATCCTGTACCCCCTCAGTGATTGTCGCATCCACTGCAGTACTAGTGCAGCTACTCATGTGATCAATTAGTATGCGTCGAATGAGCTTTACGATCTGCAATTGCCAGAATGATGATTCTTGATTGTCATGATTCAATAGCGTTGTGTGGAATTCCATTAAAATGTTTTCTACCTGCGCCAAACGAGAGTATGAATGATGTCAGTGATTCCGTTACATTGCCTCGGATAGCAAAAGCTTACCGACGTATCCTCTTGATCAAAATTTAGTGCGTCGTCGATAAAAGCGCGCTGCAGCAAAAGCATTTCTTCCAGCGCTGCGGTCGCTTTTAGCTGCGCCATGCGACTTATTGGATATCTGATAATGTCGTACTTAAATGATCATGAGGTGGATCATAAAGATAATTCTACCAATGAGCGGCTTTTGATGGAATGAGAATCTACTTGGACGACATCTACGTGTTTACACAGAGTGGAGATGCCGCAGACCACGTGACGGCTTAAGATCGTGTACCTAAATGGCGTGAAAGACAGCAATCTGACGTCAAGTTGTCGAAATATTAGTTCTGCGTGGATCAATCAATACCCATGCCTGTGTGACTATGTCGAACGAAAAGGCGTCCCCGAAAAGCTAAAATTTATCGCAAAATGGCAAGGCAAAGAAGCAGGTAAGTGTTTCTTAAGCACGACTGTCACACGCATTTGAGCTATTCGATGGCAAATCGCTACCATCACGACACTATCGGATTAGACAGGCTATCAGAGAGTGCCATGCGTCGCAAATGCTTTAAACCATGATCACCTTGACCCTCACTCGTCATCAGGTAGCCAGATGTTAATCGGCTCGTTGTGCATTCAGATAATTAGTACTTTAATATAACAGCTTTCGAGTCCTCAACAAAATCAATTCGACCATTAATACACGCTGCAGGATGTTCTGAAACGCCTTTTTTTATCTGCTGCGGAACGCTCCGCACCCGCTGCAAGACGCCTTGCACCAGCTTACTGAGTAGTCATAACTATCAAACGATTTACTTGTTTCAAGCATACCATATGATCTAACCATGTACGATACTAACAGTAACGCGAAGTAGCTTGTGAATTATGCACTACAAAAATTGAGTAATATTTATTAGTAGGATCACCACCAACGCGTGAATTTCCCCTTCGTTTGGCTCAAAGTTGTCTCCAAAAGTGTTCGGGTTCTTGATCCACAACAGCGGATTCATAAGCAAAAAGCTTTTTGGGTGCTATGTTCATCGAGCGTCACATCTTCCGCGCCGCTTTTATCCAACCACACGTGTTTTAACGACATCGTCTCAGCTAGAAAAGGCGGTGTGTCAAGTATTGCTTTATTACAGTTGAGCCATAGCGTGCGCAAAATGACGCAGCGAGCAATTATGAAAGGCAGATAGGCGTAAGTGGACACAAGTTGCCTCGTTTTCATCAGAAATTACCAACTGGCGGAGGAACAAATGTGTGACAAATCGATTGTAAGGCAGAAATCCGGGAGAAAGAGACGCCATTGATTTTAAATCATGTAGTCCCATATAATGAGGAGCAGCCTCATTTGTGTAGTAACCATATACAGATTATACAGCGTTATGATGCCAGCGATACTTGCACCGAAAACCAAGTCCATTATGCTGGAGTCAAAAAAGGAAATCCATTCGGAGGAAAAAAAGAACGCTAGAAGCGGCGCTTGAAAGACCTGTGGTTTGGCTGAAGTTTAGTATTCTAAAAAGCAGATACACTGGAAGCAGCGGTGGTCCTTGGGCTAAAAGAAATCTATTGATCGAATTGGAGGCGTAGACAATACCTTGGGCATTAGTAGTCCATATGTGGAGGATATTAAATAGCTTGCTAGTGCTATAAGACTTCAATGCGCGAGGCGAATTTCTGAATTACCGCGGTTAGAAACCAATTCATCTTGATAGAAGAGACAATTTAAATGCTGTGTAATATGTCTTGATTTGTGAGAGCCGCATATACACTGCGAAATGTCGAAAGCAAAAAAATAGCTTGATGACTAAAGAAGCAAGAAGCTTTAAGATGAAGTATCGCGAATGGGCGAATCACCTTCGTTGGATTGAGAAAGACATAATAACAGACTGACCATGTGAGTCGCGTAACAACAGACTTTGCACTTTAAAAATTTGATTTTCATCTTGGAGCTCCAAATCATGAAAGCATCTCTAGGAATTATGTGCCAATTGGGGTAGTGGTATGTGAATTGAGTTTAGATTTAAACACTGACCGCTTAAAGCGGCATAAATGGCTGTTTGCGCCATAATGAATCATCTCGGTGCTGATAAGTGCGTCGGCAGTAGAACGACAAATCAGGTTAACCTGATGCAATTCGACAGATTATGCAGCCAAAAGTATATCGAGCCTTCCCGAGTTTTTTTTCTTAAAAATCACTCGCTAAATAGTTGTTCATGAGTGGCAAAACATTGTTTGCTACCAAGTGAGGCTTATTGACAAAGTTGCGCATAAGCAAATTAAAACCCAGCAGACATTGTTTCGAAATTGAGAGATCTCCTGAACATGCCAAAGTGCTGACAACTCAGTGGAGACAGAGGCCTTCGACCGCAGAAAATTCTACTCGCCATCGTAAACTTTGAATTGAACAAAGCGAGAGTTGAGCTGGAGACCGGGTGTGACAGCAGTTTCAACCGCAATGCTCAAAAGTGGAGTATGCTCGTGACTTTGTGAAACGCAAGCTATCAAGTTTTGGAGCCGATTGCAAAGTCCAGTATGATCGATGGACCAGGGACAAAGCGAAAGATATGAATGCTGTATTTATATCTTACCACATACAAGTGGCAGCAGATATGGTTTGTACCCAAGTCAAATTTGGGGCGTACGTAAAAGATTGTCAGAAAATTTTGTTACATCATCTGCAAAGCTTAGGATGTAATGAAATGAGGTTCAATAAATAAGATCTTACCCTGGCGTCGAAAAATGATTCCAAATCCTCGATGCTGTAATACTTGATCATGTGCCTGCCAGTTGACACTATCAAAACGCTTCGTCAAGTCAAGGCAAATAACACCGACCAGATTACGGGACATAGTCTATTGAAAATGATTTAAAGATCGTGGAAGTATTGTAGCGCATGACACGGAACAGAGCCAAATCGGGCAGCTTTCTATAAGCTAGATTGAATTAAGTTGAGGCGGTAGACTAAAGACTTGGGCCCGAACATGGCATCTTGATTTATCAATGTCAAAAACTGATAATTTTGGGGTTCCAAGCGAGAACCGTTTTCATAGAGTAAGGGAACATAATAACGACGCTGGAATAAGTCGCTTGACCGCTTTTAAAATGAGTGAAACAAGCTCCAAAATCTTATCTCATTGCGCCTCAACAAAACCAGTGGAAGTCCGTCCGGACCGAGAGATTTTTTCACGGGCAGTGTGTTTAATAGCATCAAACAACTGTTAGCCGTGGGTGGTGCGTCGATCAAAGAGGCGTTGGCTTTAGCTTTCGAATGCTATCGTAAAGAATGTCCCGCACTTCAGGAGGGTCAAAGTGCTGGCATTCGACCATGAGATCATGAGGATCAGATCAAAATGGCACCTTAACTGACGATGGGTGAATAGTATTGTGCTAGGATCGTTAAATAGCTCCAAAGGCCGAAAAAATGACGAAATGGGAAGCTTTCATTCTGGTACCATAGGGGATCGAGTTTTTTTGAAACTGCGTACCGGACCTGACATCAACGTCAGTGTTTGACGAAGTTTCGTCTTCACTATTAAAGTAAGTATCATGGGATGATTCCCTCGCGTACAACCTCTCATGCCTGACTCGAGTCACAACTTATAGCATGCAGTGATGAATGATATCAAAACTTCGGTCATTCCAACACTTCGGCTTTTTCCGATTCACACTTGCGCCTCCCCGCTCTTTGTACATCGATCAGCGTTTTCAGTTCTATTGCCTTTGTGCTTCGACATGTTTTCTACTGAGGGACATAAGTCGCTGGTGTCGACTTTCTCCGATTCATTCTCTCGGCCCAAGTCGTCGTGCTTCTGCATTCCAATCATTCATACGAAAAAATCTTAAGTCCAAAACTTCGTTATAAAGCCATCATATTTAAGCATTTGGAGCCGACTAAGCGCTCATTGACGGCCAAGCACAATTTGCAAAACCTCGCACCATGTGATCACCATGAGCGCCTGTGTGATCCATATAAGACTATCGCTTCAGCTCTTGAAAAATGTCTCTTCTCCGTCTACAAAACGAATAGATGTGAGTGTATCTAGGCGAACAATACTTTTTCTATACAGAAATTATTGCACAATTTCAAAAGAAAAGTTGCAGCACTTCGCTTCGCGGTTATGAGATCTGCACAGGTCGGGATGTAGTCAACGGTGACAATTGAGAAAGTGTGGTGAAGGGGGTGAAGTCAATGCTCGGACATTCACTGACACGCACGACTTTTATCCCAACTAGGCCGGAGGGAGTCAAATAAAATTTTAGCTCTGATTTTCACTTTGTCTATACGTAGCTCTTTACTACAGCTTAGATGTCTTTACAACTACCTTTGCCACAATAACTGTAATGTCGTCAGGCTTGAAATTGTGACGAAGCGAGGTCAGTATGATGTTTTCGGCTGCCTTGTCAAGGTTTTTCGCCACTACATCCACAAACGACGCGATTTCGCCCGACCAATATCGTCGCCAAGAAAGCACCGGCTACACAGACGATAGAAACGCAATAATGATCGTCAGGTAATCAATGCCGCTTAATAAACTGCGTGCAAAAAGCTTACCTGAGATCGTGGAGGGGCTCTTTGAAGGTCTGGGGAAAAGTTATCCCAGACCCCATCCGTGGCAAGTACAACAATGTCTCCGTCTTGCACATCAATCTCCCCCGAGTCTGCCTGCAGCAATCAGTGTCAGTATACAGCTGTGCGAGCACCAGATCCAAGATTGGACCTATACATCATCAGGGTGGTTCTCAATAGCCCCGCATTGCTTGAACCGTAGTGGGATTTTCGCGAGCTGGTACGGCGCTCGACCATAGTACTGCCAAGCATCGTTAGTCTACTTCCTACAAGACCACCCACTTAATCATACCTGATATTTACTCCGAAAGATAATCTTGCCATTGCGTATGAGCAGAAACCCCGAGTCGCCGAGGTTCGCGTACTCAAGCACGGGCTTGCCATCGACCGACTGCTTCAATCTCACAATGCAAGCCGTCGTACTACCTGCTTCCACCTCGCCATCCAGCAGTGCCTGGTGATACGCATGAGTCATCACTTGTTGTGGAGTACTCTCGTCCCCATTGGCTCCATTGTGCTGCACAAACAAAGCCGCATTCCGCATCAGCGAGCGCGAGATCTTGCCGGGATCGACGCCGTTCTCGTTCCAACCACCAACACCGTCGGCGACACCCACTACATTAGGCGTAAGAAAGAACGAATCTTCGCCACACTTTGCTGGATCAGTGACAATCCCGCTCTTGTCCTTGCCCAGTGCGCAGTGCTTGCCCTTGCATGCAGCTTCAGCGTCGAGGAAAAAGGAAGCAACGGCAGCCACACGGTGCTCGCTGTCCGCTATTGGCTTGCCAGCTGAGGAACTGAAATGAAAGGAGCGGCACTGGATGACCGTGGCTCGGTGGAGCGACCGCTGAATGGTCGAGCGGCGGCCCAAGCGGTGCAGCATGATGCAATGTCCAGGGTCTTTGGTCTATATTTTAGCCAATCATCGTTTTAAATTCACGAATAAGTGGCCATTGAGCACCATGTCGTGGGCGAAGCATAAGAAGATCCTGGCAATGGCCAAGGGCTATCGTGGCCGTGCCAATTCGTGCTATCGTACAGCCATCAACCGCGTGGAGAAGGGGTTGCAATACCAATATCGTGACCGCAAACAGAAGAAGCGCGTACGTGCCCAGCCTTACCATAAACTACCTCACTCTTTGGTTTAATCACGAAAAAACACACAGGACATGCGTTCGCTGTGGATTCAAAAGATCAATGCCGGTGCACGCCAGGAAGGACTCTCGTATTCAAAGCTCTATGGAAAAATGCATGGCTCGGGCATTGAGCTGAACCGGAAGGTCTTGGCCGATATGGCCGCCACGGAGCCATTCAGCTTCAAGTCAGTACTCGACGTTGTTAAGCTCATTGAGGTCGCTACCAAAGCTCTGTAAACATTAGAAATTGCTCAATCTTGAATCGTGCGAACGCCGAGCTGCAGTTCCAGGATGCAGGCGTGACTTTCGTTGTTGTATTCGGTGAATAGATGAGAGAAATGAGGTAAAGCTAGACGATGTGCGACGAAAGAAACTATTTTGAACGGTTTTACATGTAATGTCGAGCGCTACACCCACGCCGTACGATTACTTCAGAATGGCGGCAACTTTTTTTTCGATCGGACGGCCCTTTTTCAGGTCTTCTTCGAGCTCAATAAGCTTCCAAGTGCCGTCAATCATGGTCTGCACCAGCTCGACTTCCGAAAATCCGATACGGGCTTTGTTAGAGACATCGTAGACGCCACCAGGACCCGGAGGTGAGTGTTCGCCCTTGGACCCACGAGCTTGCAGTCCTAAAGCGGTGCACAAGTCGTAGAAGCGTTCTGACTCTTTTGAGAGGAGTGGGAACTTGATCATGACACTTGCACGCAATCCCGTGCCCAAGTTCGATGGGCACGTGCACACAAAGCCCAGGTGGTCGTCGTACATGTACTCACGCCCTTCGCCTTTGACAACCTCCTCCACATCCGAAACACCACGACTAAAGCGATCAAAGACCTCTTGAATATTGCCACCGTTCTGCATAGCAATCACGCGCATGTGATCTTCTTCGTTCACCCATACCAAGAACGTCTTATTGTTATTGTGAAAGATACCACGTCCATCAGGCCAGTCCCGAGCGGCACCAGCGTTGGTTAGCAAGGTACCACCGCCCGGTTTTTGGAATAGAAAGTGATCATCAATGAGCTGCTGCTCTTCGTCCTTGGTCATTTTACTCAACGGGTAGTATTTGCCCGCCAGGTCTCTCGTCAAGTTACTTAGAGCCTTGGACAGTACGCGCTCGACCTCACGTCGTTCACCACGCGATGTCCCAGGTGGCAAAGCCAGACCACGGACACTACGACCCGCTCGAATACGCGTGGAGATGACGTAGCTGTCGGGAATCTTGCCGTTGCGGAGTTTCGACGGATCAATGTCCGTCTTGTGGGTATCCGTCGGTTTGTAGCCGTGCCAGCCTTCAATGACAAGGTCCATGAGCTCTTTAAAAGTTTGGTACGACTCTTCGTCGCCAGCTACGACACCCACCCCGAGGTGTGGGGTGTCAATACCTGTCTGGATAGCTTGGTCAATGGTGTAGCCACCGGCCGTCTTGCGGTCTTTGAGCTTGTCGTAGATCTCGGGCGACAAGTGCTTGGCCATAAGACTCTTGTGTTTGGGGGTGAGTACAGGGTAATTGTTGTACTTTGGCTTGGACGTGGCCGTGCCACTGCCACTAATGCCCAAGTCGCGCTCAATGTTTCGAAGACGGCTCGAGATATCGAGTAGCACTTCCGACGTCGAGTTGGAGCTTTCAGTAGGCTTGCTTTGCGTCGTCGTGAATGCAGCCAAACCCAAGGTCACGGCACCGGCACCGGCAAAGTAACGGGCGTTCGTCTTGAGCATGCGACCTTTAGTTACATGAACACCACAAGGTTGTCAGCGAGATATCTTCTCGTGCAATCGACAGATACTTACTGTCATACCTAACATGATGTTGCGTGGGGCTTGATTCAGTGTCACGAGGGCAGGTGCGCGTCAAATCAAAAGTACTCGACAAGGGGGGAGACAAATCTTTGAGCGACGCTTCAAGTGATCAGGTCCCATACCTTAAAGATTTATGGCATCCTGACGTCAGCTTTTTGATTTGATACACTAAAAAGACGCGAATGTAATGACTGCAAAACAAATGTATCACTTATCGTATTAAATTGTGGAGGTCGGTTGGTACCGTGGCGAGTAGGTACCAAATCAAGAATGCAGCGTCTTACGACCGTCTCACACTCCCACGTCGCTACCTGAATCTTCTCGTTAGTCCATCACTTCGTTCCAATGCAATGCACATCTTTTCTACCTTACAGCGTCCGACCGTCCTTATGCACCCCCCTTGCCACGGAATGCGCGCACGCCACGGCCCATGCCGCTGGGGCCTCCCCGACCTCCGCCCATCATGCCACGCATACCTTGGCCACCCATAGCTGCACTCATCGGCGCCCCACCGGCCGGACCGCCCTGCGGCTGCTCCGACTTGGGGTTGCGCACAGTCTCGTCCACCGACAGAATGAGGCACGCGGCTTCCGTCGCCGCTGCGATCGAGTTGATTTTGTTCGCCGCAGGTTCCCATACGTGGGACTCGTACGTGTCACAAATCCCGCCGCTGGCGACGTCGACGCCAAACCACTTGCCATCTTCAGGATCCTTAAAGTGTTTTTGACGCAAATGATTCAAAATATCCGTCGCATCATGGCCTGCGTTTTCCGCAATTTGACGAGGAATGATTTCAAACGCTTTGGCATACGCGTTTACTAGCAGTTGTGCCTTGCCTTCAATCGTACGTGCATATTGGCGCAAATGGCGAGAGATTTCCATTTCAATGGCACCGCCACCTGCTACCACTGTCGACGACGCCACAGTGCGTTTGACCACCATAAGTGCATCGTGGACCGAGCGATGAGCTTCTTCAATAAACTGTTCAGCCCCGCCACGTAATACAATGGTAGAGCTCTTGGCTTCAGCGCACTTCATAAAGATGTTATATCGCTCGTTGCCAACCTGACGCTCTTCAAATCGGCCACACGATCCGAGAACGGACGAAGTCATGTCATGCACGGACGTCTGCACGACGCCTCCAGTGGCACGTTGCGTACGCTCCATGTCATCTTGAGCAACACGTCCAGCGCAAAAGAGGCCACGATCAGCAAAATACTGGGTAGCCAAGTCACCGACCGGAAGCTTGGACAAAATAATCTGGGCCCCGCTTTTCACGCATGACTCGAGTTTTTCATAGATAATAGTCCACTCGGCGTCGACAATCGACTGGTATTTAGCCGGGTCATCCAAACGCACCTCAGCATTCTCTTTCTCCGACTTGAGCTCGAGTTCGACATTTAAGAGCAAAATCTTGGGGTCTACAAACGTCTTGGGCTGCTGCTCGAAACCTGCGTACGAAAATGTCTTTTTGAACGCGACGCCCTTGACAAGGAACGAATCCGTGACCGATCCACCCGGTACCTTTTTAATACCGACCATGCTGATGTCTAATCCTTCATCGAGGCTTAAAATTGCGTCGACAATCTGTGAATAGAGTTGACAAATATTGAAATGATCAGCAACAACTTGCGACTGTGTGAGTACCACTGATTGCTTCTCTTACCATGGGCGAGAAGAAGTGTTTGTGACGCGAGATCAGCTTTGAGTTGAGGGCCGTGCCGCTGACACGCTCTAGCATTTGGCGGCGTCCAATCTCGTCGGAATCGGCCACACGGATCTCCAGTTCCTTGATCTTTTGCACCGCGAGTTGGCCAGCCTTGCGAAAGCTTTTGATAATCACTTGCGGATGCATGTTCTCTTCGATGAAAGGCTTGGCTTGACGCATCAACTCGGCGCCCATCAGAACGACCGACGTGGTGCCATCACCCACTTCAGCGTCTTGCGATAGTGAAATGTCTACAAGCGTCTTGGCCGCAGGGTGCACGACGTCCAGTAGGTTCATAATAGTGGCGCCGTCATTCGAGATCGTAGTCTTGTTTCCCGTGTGTATAAGCTTGTCCATGCCCCGTGGCCCAAGCGTCGTGCGCACAGCCTCCATCACGGCCTGGCACGCGTTAATGTTGCTAATGAGCTGGGCCTTGCCCTGACTCGTGTCCGTGCCTTCTTTTAGCAAGATAATTTGTGGCTGCTGCTCAAAGACGAAAGACAAGGTGAGAAAGTTAGGAGTGGAGGAAAAGGAGGAAATGGAGAGACGATAGCGTACCATCATGCCGTTCATGGTGATCGGATGAACTTCGGCGCACTTGGACCAAGGAAGATTTGATCCTTGACAGGAATCTGGAAGTTAGCTCGCAATCTGAATAAGTACGATTGAGAATCCCCGAAATAGGGTGGGCCACCTCACAGTTGACACTAAGGAATTGATACTCGGGTCTATCAGCAGCATCAGAATAAATACGAGTAATAACCTGGACGTACATTCAAAGCAACAAAGAGAAGTTACGATAATTCTACACCACAATGCTGTAACGATCTTTAAATCATGCTTAATTCTTTATGGGCTACGATCGGTGTGCTTGTCAAAGTTTGATTAGAGCTACGCGCGAGGTATCGTCCATGGGCAGTGAGCCAAATGACAAGTCTAACGTCTTATTGGGCTCTTCCCGGGCTAAAGCTTTTTAGCGCACTGTCAATGCAGATTTTATGTAGAAGCACCTTTGGGTGCTCTTCTAAAGTGCCTTTGTCATTAATAGATGACCAGGTCGACTAGTACGAACAATTCTGCCTGTTCGGTCTTTGCTACAATCAAATCACTTTTCTTGTTGACGTCCCATAAAAAGCGTGTGATACGCCGACATTTTTTTAGAATGTCGATGGTGTACGCTGACCCATGTGGATTTTAAGACGTCGTATGGAAAATTTACCAAGTTTGAATTGTCTGGGGATAACTTTTTAGTATGCAGCGACAGTTTGTCCTTCTTGAAAACTTGTCTTTTTTCAGTTTTATTCTTTTATTTGTTCATCTTAAGTAGATGCTCTACTGGTGATGTTCAGCGATCTGCTCATAAAGTCGAAGAGTTGTTTTTGTAGAACATATCTGTGACCGTTTTCGAAAGAACAATTATCCACTTCATTGTGGCTTGATTGCGTTCGTGTGTGTCTCGATTGATAGATAGGGCACATCTGTGCCCGTTTAGCAACTCAGTGCTTTCAAAGTGTTTCTAGATGTTTAGTTGTGGCTTTATAGCGTCTGTGCATGTTCGTCACTTAGAGATCTAGGAGTGCATGCGCACAAAAAATCTTTGAGCAAAAGCAAAAATGTGCATCTTCGGCGCAGAAAAGGCTTCATCATAGAGTGCTTTATTGAAAATCATAGCCTACAGGCAAATTTTATGCTACCGATATATTGTTTATCCAAAGACAAAAGGACTCAAAATAATGGCTCGTTGTAGCTAAAGATAAACACTAACACTGTGCGATTTACGTTGAAGTGGCTAGACCACTACCAATGCACTTTATATCAAATCTAAATTAGCTTATTAAAGACATTTTAACTGGTGGTCTGTGATGCGCTAAAACTAGCTGTCAATACCTGCCAGCCTTAAGCAGACACCGAGGGGCATGATCGAGTGATCTCGCTCAGATTTTGGCACCTTTAAACTACAAACTGTCCATGACAGATATCTATCCGCGATGAAGTATGCCTTTTGTCAGACACGTGGCTAACTGCAAAGCGTCAAGTCAAACATAATCAATAGAGATCATGGGTCACTAGAAATGGTGATACAGCTTAACCCCTGCAAAGAATGGCTAGGTGGCTCTTCTTTTATGCGGAATATGACTTTGAAGTATAAAGTACATTCGAGAAAAGCGCACAGCTTTGATCAAGAGGATGTTGCCCAAATTATAGGCTAGCTAATGTAACAGCTCGAATCATATCTATTCAATAAAGCCCGTGCCGCTTATGTACGAGACGATATGCGCGTGGCTCTAGTACCGACTCCGGAGGGGAAATTATCTTAGAGACTCGGTTAAATGACCGCTTACGCGGATAAGCGCACAGTACTATCGGCCCTGATTGAATTAGAATCGCCAAACCTTTACAATGCTTTGAGGTCGCTTTCCACATCTAGTGTCTCTTCACGATGAGAAAGTAATAGTATTCCCTCTATGGAGCTTAAAATACACCGCCTGGTAGTCATCGAAGTCGAGAGAAGACGTAAGGCTTGAGAAGCATAGCCCAAGCTCTACATGTCGAGCTGCAAATATTGCGCACGTACAAAGTATACCAACGGTGAAGCTTCCGCCAAATGTGAGGCAAGCCTGCTAGTACCATTGCTCTGCTAGTAGATCATTGGTGTGAATTTTGTGTACGATTTGTCAAATTATACGATAGGCAATGGTATATGCCTACCATTTTAGCAATTTGGTTCATTCAGTGGCTATGTGAGACACGGTCAAAGGTCAGCGCCGAGCCTCACCTGTAGTAAAAACAAACAACACGATTTCTCGAAGTCAATTGTCTCGGACCAAGACGCCTGCCTTACATGTGCTTTAAATGTGGCCGTGGCGAACGATATGCAGACCGGTGGTCATACAGAGCAAATAAATCACATCGATAAAGAAACATTACGATTTGTGTGTGCAAATTTGCCAGTGTTGACAAAGAGTCGTTCAGTGTGCACTTAGCAAGGCCATTTAGCCCTCAAAGCTACACATCAGTTTGTTTAATTGAGATAGCCAAATTTACATTCCACCTACAACACTTTATGGCTCTAGACTCGGGTGGGAAAAAATTGTAGGCTTGCTGTCTTCCTCAACGCGTAAGAACGTTTTTGTCAAAACGACTTAGTCTCAAGCCACGTGCAATAGTATGGCTAAAAGACAAGATTTTTGAGGAAAATGTTTATAGTAGAAAATAAAAAACATGTTGTTCTTAATATATCAGATGCCAATAAGCTAAAAATGTATTAATTGATGTCTTCAAGACTTATATGTACACAAGTGACCATTCATGATTACGTTACAGCAACAAGAGGTTTGGCGCTTACGCTTGATTGCCTTCAAAAAGCCGGTGATACACCTAGCATTTCATATGGGCTTACTTGAGCGATTTATGACTCAAGCAAGGTGAACGCGGAAGCGTTAGCTTTGAAGTATATGTAGGCACACCCACGCAAATGGTGGCCACTAGTTAATCTAGCATTTAAATTTTGGTGCGCACTGCCACATAAACAACTGGTGGTTTCCTCCTAAAATTGTATAACCTGGTTGAGCTAAATTCAGTTCTGTAATTTTTTCTTTGAAATTTCATGCCAGCCGCATCACGTCCTCTGAGATAGAGATAAGGAAGTTGAGCAGTAAAAAAGTCCTAAGGCTTACAGTAATCTTGTTGAAAGAGCTTTAGTGCCAAGAGGTACGCCCTTAAAGGGACTTGATTGCAGAGCGATGCGACAACGGGTTTAAGGCTCAAAGCCTAGTCGAAGATCTTGGCGGTGAGCCTCTAGTGTATGTATCGACAAGTAAAAATGATGTCGCTGACGTTACGGCTTGCCAACTTCTGAGGCTGCTTGCTAGACATTGGTCTCGAGCGTAATTATATCAAAAAGCAGCAACATCGTCCTATCTTCTCTCTTTTCCATCGAAAAGACTCGCGCCAAAAAGCGTTTTTCGCACGATGCCGTCGCTAGAGCATCTTGTGATGAGGGGGAAACATTCTCACGCCAAGAACTCATGAGAATACGATCCCATCTCAAACAGAATTCCCTAAGATCGTTGACATTTTTGATAATGGTGGTTAGCGTGTTTGACATGGCTGCAGTTCCCGCTGTTGAGCTAAGGTAAAGTGTGGTCATCCGGTTGCATATATATGTATTCTCCAAAGCTCGACATGACGACGACAAGTCAGCTCGACAAAGCTTGATGCCACACAAGTCTTTGTTGAGCGATACGTACGTTTTGATATTTGTATGTGATGCTGACAAGTCCTCGCTTTCGATTGGAGCTGAACATGACCAAGTGTGCAGGCGCTCCATAAATGAGAGCGTTGCCAGCACTTCAAAGCTCAATAAAATAAAGTTTTTGATACTACATACTAACAAGAAAGTGCGAACATCACGACCTTCTCTGCCAAACAATTGCGACCTAATAGCGTTTGCGCGCTTATAATACACCTCAACCCACATTATATCTCGAAGCGTACTGCTCCTGATTTATGGCACTTACCTCTTTGTGTAGACACAAAAAGCATATTGCTATATTTTGCAGATGATCTTGGCGAAGCACTAAGACCCAAGTTGGCGATACATACTGGAAGGGAACTCTTGAAAATATTGAAAAATATCTGGTGTGTTTTGTCTTTATGCATATGTGTAAGTGCCTAAAGAGGACAATATTGCGACGTCCAGGAAAACTTTGTAGATTTTTTTTCGCATTTTATCACCAATTATATCACTTTTTTAAAATGATAAACGGTGACTTAGTACCCACACCATCATAATGAGGCATTTGAAGGTACCTAAACTGGCCGCGAAGTCCGAATGGTACTTGTGGTGAGAAGCACAGTCGTCACATAAGATATGCCGCGCATGAGTCGACGAGCAGGATGACCGATCTTAGAATATCCAACGGCGGCCAAACATTTTCTTGATTCAAACGTACCATAGCGTCGTACTCAAAAGCGTACGCGCGGCTGTGCTACAATGTATCGGGCCGCCATATATACCCGACCTTTTGCGTTTAAAACTAGCATTTTTGCGAAAAGGAGCTTTAAACGAAGATTTATAGACTGAGGTGTTCCGAAGATATAATATTTTCCGCCTACGTATATGAAGCTCACACCTTCCCCGCTCATAGGCAAGAAAGTGCAAGCGCTGGTAAATCTGAAGCTTGCAAAACAGAATCCTGTTCTAAAGTGCAGAACACAAGTCTAGAATACGGTGTCCTGGTATTGTTTGGCTATTATAATTTTAGATCTACATTTATATTCAAATACTATGTCTTAACTTCTTTATCATGTGAAAAAGCTCAACACATTCACCAGCTTGGAGATATTACTGATTCACTACTGATTATTTCATGCAAACTGCTAAATGAAGTCGTTCCATTTAACAATGATACGGCATTTGCATTATCTACGTCCATTGCATTGTGACGTGACCGTCGTCAGCGGCAGTTTTGCCGTTTTGGCTTTTACACGATATAATCAAGATATTCACAAAATACATATGCATTTGTAAATCCATAAGAATATGCGATTATACAGTTTCCGACTAGAAGAAAGTTCCAGTCGGCTCATAATCATCGGGGATCAAGAGACCTTATCGGCTAAGAGCAATCCAGAATGTGTAGAAAGCCAAATGGAGTAAATTAAACTTTCGGGATGGCAGTAGTTGATGGCAGAGAGTTACCAGTTAGGCTGTAGCAAGAGAACAAGTCGTAAGAGCTCTTTACTTAATATCACTTTTCAATTTGCTCTAAGCAACAATGACTTCTCTTCCTTCACCGACTTCGCCCTGCCCGCGCCTCAGCCTCGCCTAACGACCGACTTAAATAAGCTTCCTCTGCGACTGTGTTACATGCATAGCCGAGATGTTTCCCTGCTGCTACAAGGTTTAAGCCTGAGTTTCTCATTGGAATTTTTTTTAGATGACAGTGACTAGCATTTAAAGTTTTCGTTTTTGTATCCGCCTCTCAGCGCCCTTTTTTATTTACTGAAGCTCCGAAAGCGTTAGAGGTATTTAACTTCTACTTCGAAAATTTCGTCTAAGCGGATTTGTAAAGCATCATTTGGTACTTCATTCTCATAAAGAACATACACCAGTATTCATTTAAAAAGTTTTTATGTACAATCTCAATTAGCAATAATCGCGATTTCCCTATCATTTATTAGTGTAATAAATTACTTTGCGCCCCGGAAGGATTTGAAATGGATGGTTGAATAAGCCGAGCGCTGTAACAGCTCACATTAAAGCTTATGTCTACAACACTACGTTTGATTGTGGCAATTGTAAATAGTTGGTCGCCTTTAAAAGCCACAAATGAGGAAATTGGGTTGTTACCAAATGGATCAGTACAAGTTAACCACGTCCTTTCCTCCATGCGCGGCACATTTAAATTTGCAGAGCTGAAATCTGTGCACATACGGAATATAAGCTATATGATAAAAAGGAATTTATCGTCATGCACTTTAGGGCCGAAGATAGTATACGGCCGCTTAGTAAAAGATCCATAAACTCCCTGCGCACCTCCTATTTGCAAGGTGATGTGCGAACCTTTCACATCTGGAACCACTCATAGTCACTCCTACTCACAGGGGTAAATTGACAACCTGACCAACCGCAAAAATTCCGTATTGAACAAAATCTTCTTCCCGCACATGTTGGATAAACAGTTTGCACAGCCCATCTCTAGGGCTGTGTTCTATGGGTCTAAGGAGGATGCATTTGTAGTCTTCTGCTGCCAAGCAGCTAAAATACGTAGTGGCACTTGAGCTCTACGAAAGAAAAATATATTTTTTGGCTCAGGAAGTACATGCTCTGGTATCCCCCTAATGTGAGACCCAAGACGGTGAAGTTTAAGATTTTCACCTTTTAAGGTAAATTATAAAATTTTTCTTCTGGATTAATGTGGGGATACTAGGGCGACTCTATCAGGTGCGCGTGACTTTTGCCCTCTTATACCTAGAAGGGCTTTTCAAAGCGTTAAAATCAAAACACCAGAGGTTTTTGTGGCTCAAGAGCACATTAAGAAAAAAGAGAAGCATTCCGTTGATAGTTCGAACCTTGTTTATAAGCCCTATTTTAAGTATTATTGCTCAATTGTCGCTACGAATTGTGAATGATGGCCCAAGATAGAACGGAGTTTCTTGGAAAGAATTTCGTTTTCCTGTTCATGTCAGAAGAGCTGTATTATATGTTACGGCATGTCGAACTTTCTGAAGCTTCATTTCAAATTAAAGAACTAACTTGATTCTCTTTATTTTACTCTCCACTGCATGCGAATGGTGCTATTATGTACGATTTCTCAAGGGAGCCGGTATCGACACCCCCCCAGGTATAAGCCACAAATTCTCTTGTATAAGTCGTACGACCGCACCCATCGTAAAATCACACCCGTCGCAAAATTGAAGTCACATACCAGACATCACACCTAAATTCTCTCTACACATACGTCAACATGCCATTGGCCTCACCCTCCGCGCAGACTTACGAAACTCTTGATGAAGCAAGGAAATCAATGCAAAAGCTCACACTAAGGGAAGGTTATACGACAAAAAAGAAAGGGACTAGGAATGACAAGCACGGAAACACCCGTGTGTCGATACCGGCTCCCAATCACTAAAGATAATTGTTAAATAGATAAGCTAGGCTGTGGCAGAAAAGCAATGACTCTTTCTTGCTCCCGTTGTGCATCGCCATCTGCAGTGTGCATTGTCCATGGCTACATGCTCAACACATGAGAATAGTTTTGAAAGGATAAACTCACGGCCACACGGGTTGCAAGCCCTGGAAAGTATCTTCGCATCGTCAGTGAATAAGTGCATGACGCTGCTTAAAAAGGAGCTGCTGCATACAAGATTGGCGAAGAGCAGAGAATACGATGTGAACGCTGACGTAAAGACGTTAAAGACCGGGCGGAGGTGAAGGTTGAGCAGTTTTATTCTGGAGAAGGTGAGCGATAGTATCTATGCATGATTCCACGCCAGGTGAATAATTTTAACCCATTTCCCGTCTTCAGAAGTTACAATCTTACTATCGGTATAAAGTGTGCTATAATTCGTGTTATTAAAAAAATGTCCAATTTTGCGATGGGTGTGGTTTTACGACTTAAACAAGAGAATTTGTGGCTTATATCTGGGGGTGTGTGGCTATACCTGCATGCATTTTGTTCGTGACTTTATGCCGAGACGTGGTTATTTTGATGACATTAACTTGCTTTTATCAATGGTGCAGGTGATTTACTTGTCGACGCTTATTCGCTGCACGATTGCGCTACACAACCTTGTGAACAACAAATTTAAATACAGAGTCCGAGGAGATAGCGTTTGCGGATAAGAAGGAGGAAAAAAAGGAAACGTCTAAGGAAAAGGCGAGCGAGAAGGCTCCGTAAAAATATTGCGCAAGGTTATAAGAACGTTGCACAACCTTAAGCAATTGACGCCCGCTTGAGCGTCGAGCTTTTTGCAGACCATTTCCAGCGTCCACAGCAGTCAAACGATAAGAATCGTTGACATTAAAGGCACTAGTAGCACGTGGAGTTGCGTGACCCTTTCAATAACTTGAGCTGCAATCTGCGAATACTGGCAAAAATAAGTAAGCATTGTTTGAATCGGCGATTGACAACCGTGTCGAGTCAAAGTGAGAACCAAAATGCTATTTTGTACATCTAGGGCTTCCACGTGAAATCAGTGACGGCATGTAAGACCTTAGGACAGTAAAGCGCAGACAAGTGTTGTTTGCAAAATTTGCTTCGATAGATCAAGGTGCACAATACAATAGATAGGAAGGCACAACGCTACACAAAGCGATAGTCACGTTCCAAAAAAATATGGATTCATGGCCAAAGAAACCGCTGTCACTCTGTTCTTAAAACAGACGCAACACGCAAACGACGCGTGTGCCATGAATATTATGAGGGAGGGCCTAAAAGCAATAAAACAAAGATGGTGGCAAAGTCACAAAGATGGTGGCTGATGTATTGTGCGATGTTTACATGGTTTCTAGCTCACGTTAAACTAAAAGAATCGCAAACCTCGTTCTTTCCATTGGCAAAATCAATTACCCAGTAGTGCTTTGGAGAAAAATCGGAGTTGAAGGAGTAACCAACACCAATGAACGAATAATTTTTAAGAAAAGATCTGCCCGACTCGTTCTCCCAAACTCTTAACATAGCGGACGCGTTTTTTTCGCCGGAACCGACTAACTCTTCAACAAGTTCACCACCGAACGTTTGCTTCGTAAGACGGTCTTGTGGATTCGAGTTGTCCGAGCCTTTAGAGATGACGTTGTTGTGAGTAGCCATATCCTCCGCATGTTCTTGCGCAGCATTAATCACTTTGCGGTTGAGGCAAACTCTTTCTAAACTATTTCCAAGGCGATTATCGTTGACAAGATCGAGGATCTCAGAGTTAAAATTAGGTGCTATAGCGTCGGCCGGGCCGACGAGGGCCACAAGAGCTAGCGCAAAAACGGCTTTCATGACTTAGTTTTACTTGGAATGGAGTTGAAACTGCACGGCAAATTGAGAAATGAAAGAAATCGAGGTTTCTCTTTTCTAAGATTCGCACTCTACATGGGGAAAAGGGCAAAGATAACTTACTACACGTACGATGGAGTCACAAGATAATTGGCTGTCAGCATTTAATACAAACATTAGGTCAACACTAAAGGATGGTGAAAATTCAGTAAAGAACACTTGACTATGCAACCTAGTCCTTATTGCTAGCTCGTCGTATGGTACCATACTTCGTTTCGCACTAGGTGCGCAATCCAAGCCTTTTAAAGATTACTACACGGAGCAGATAGAAAGGGTGTTAATGGAAAATTCTAGAAATTGAAGCCAATGCACAGTAACAAAATCGTTTCTACATCATAAGATTCGGATTAGGACACGTAAGCACACCGTATGATTACTACCAAGATTACTGTACTCACTGTACTCACAATACTGTAATATGGTTTCAGTTAAGGAGCACGTTCCCGAGCGTATCCAATCGTGTCGCGTATTGGGCAA